>MU223226.1:2032533-2065741 GCA_018584345.1 Thuja plicata
TTAATTAAATTCAATTTCTCCCATTTAATTAAATAAAGTTCTTCCAATTTATTTAATTATAAAGAAAACCCCTCTTTTAATTAAATAAATAAAAATCCCCACTTAAAGCACTTTATTTGTTGAAAAATGAAATAAATTAAATGAAAAAGTAAATAAAAATCCCTTTTTCTTCACATCTTTTAAGTGGTGGGCTTTTGCCTCTTGATCATAGCCTTTGATTTTTGCCTCTTAATCTCAATCGTTCACTTTCCTTTAAAAGGAGACCTCTTCTTCTAATTTTCATAAGATATAATTTTTAAGTATTGTTATGTTGCAGGTTTGGAGAGCAATTTTGGAGGAGCATTTGAGCATTTGAGCTTGGATATTGCAACTTCTCTCTTCTTGTCTCATTCCTTCTTGCATTCATGGCTACTCATATAGATTATATTCATATTTATTTTCATAGATTAATCTTTCATTTGTATTTCCTTTCATAGATTTAGCCATGCATTGTTATCATTTAGATTAATTTCATTTAAATCATTTCAATCATATAGAGTAGATCTCATTTTCATGCATTTGAATCTCTCATTTCATGGTGTACTTGCATAGGTACAACTAGGTCAATCTGAGGGCCTCTATTTCATATCTTTACACTCCATGACTAGAGAGCTATGGATCGATATTTGAGGCATCATTCTTGAGCAACCTTAGATGGAATGATTCATAGAAGTGTGTCAACATTTATGCATACAACAAGTTTTCCTCTGATTGTGTAAAATTGAAACATGAAATTAATATTTTAAATGAGCTCGAATCTTTGTGAAATTTAAAATAGAAGCGTTTGACATTAAAATATTAGGTGGGTTTTCCTCTTATTGAGAAAAATTGAAACTTTAAATTAATATTTCAAATGAGATCCGATGTTTGTGAGATTTAAAATGGAAGCATTTGACATCACCATATTAGGAGGGTTTTTCTCTGATTGTGTAAAATTGAAACTTTAAATTAATATTTAAAATGAGCTCGGATCTCCGTGAAATTCAAAATAGAAGCATTTGCCATCAAAATATTAGGTGGGTTTTCCTCTGATTGAGCAAAATTGAAATTTTAAATTAATATTTCAAACGAGCTCCGATGTTCTTGAAATTTAAAATGGAAGCATTTGACGTCAAAATATTAGGTGGGTTTTCCTCTGATTGTGCAAAATTAAAACTTTTTTGTGACACGTTTTATGTCCCAGAGAAAAATTGAAACTTTAAATTAATATTTCAAACGAGCTAGAATCTTCGTGAAATTTAAACTAGAAGCATTTGACATCAAAATATTTGGTGGGTTTTAGTCAAATTGAGAAAAATTGAAACTTTAAATTAATATTTCAAACGAACTTCGATCTTCATGAAATTTAAATTCGAAGCATTTGACATCAAAATATTAGGTGGGTTTTCCAGTGATTGTGTAAAATTGAAACTTGAAATTAATATTTCAAACAAGCTCGGATCTCAATGAAATTTAAAATAGAAGCATTTGACATTAAAATATTAGGTGGGTTTTCCTCCGATTGACCAAAATTGAAACTTGAAATTAATATTTCAAACGAGATCCGATCTTTGTGAGATTTAAAATAGAAGCATTTGACATTAAAATATTAGGTGGGTTTTCCTATGATTATGTAAAATTGAAACTTTAAATTATTATTTCAAAAGTGCTCGGATCTCCGTGAAATATAAAATAGAAGCATTTTCCATCAAAATATTAGGTGGGTTTTCCTTTGGTTGAGCAAAATTAAAAGTTTAAGTTAATATTTCAAACGAGCTCCGATGTTATTGAAATTTAAAATGGAAGCATTTGACATCAAAATATTAGGTGGGTTTTCCTCTGATTGTGCAAATTTGAATCTTTTTTGTGACACGTTTTACGTCCCGGAGCAAAATTGAAACTTTAAATCAATATTTCAAATGAGCTCAAATCTTCGTGAAATTTAAAATAGAAGCATTTGACATCAAAACATTAGGTGGGTTTTCCTTTGATTGAGAAAAATTGAAACTTTAAATTAATATTTCAAACGAGCTCCAATCTTCGTGAAATTTAATTTGGAAGCATTTGACATCAAAATATTAGGTGAGTTTTCCTCTGATTGTGTAAAATTGAAACTTGAAATTAATATTTCAAACGAGCTCGGATCTCCATGAAATTTAAAATAGAAGCGTTTGACATTAAAATATTAGGTGGGTTTTCCTCTGATTGACCAAAATTGAAACCTTAAATTAATATTTCAAACGAGATCCGATCTTTGTGAAATTCAAATTGAAGCATTTGACATCAAAATATTAGGTGGGTTTTCCTCTGATTGTCTAAAATTGAAACTTTAAATTAATATTTCAAATGAGCTCAGATATCCATGAAATTTAAAATAGAAGCATTTGCCATCAAAATATTAGGTGGGTTTTCCTCTGATTGAGCTAAATTGAAAGTTTAAATTAATATTTCAAACAAGTTCTGATGTTCATGAAATTTAAAATGGAAGCATTTGACATCAAAATATTAGGTGGTTTTTCCTTTGATTGTGCAAAATTGAAACTTTTTTGTGACACATTTTACGTTCGGGAGCAAAATTGAAAGTTTAAATTAATATTTCAAACAAGCTCGGATCTTCATGAAATTTAAAATGGAAGCATTTGACATCAAAATATTAGGTGGATTTTCCTCTGATTGAGAAAAATTGAAACATTAAATTAGTATTTCAAACGAGCTCCGATCTTCATGAAATTAAAATTGGAAGCATTTGAAATCAAAATATTAGGTGGGTTTTCCTCTGATTGTACAAAATTGAAAATTTTTTGTCACACATTTTACATCCAAGAGAAAAATTGAAACTTTAAATTAATATTTCAAACAAGCTCGGATCTCCGTAAAATTTAAAATAGAAGCATTAGACATCAAAAGATTAGGTGGGTTTTCCTCTGATTGAGCAAAATTGAAAATTTCAATTAATATTTCAAATGAGATCTGATCTTTGTGAAATTTAAAGTGGAAGCATTTGACATTAAAATATTAGGTGGGTTTTCCTCTGATTGTGTAAAATTGAACTTTAAATTAATATTTCAAATGATCTTGGATCTCCATGAAATTTAAAATAGAAGCATTTGACATCAAATTATTAGTTGGGTTTTCCTCTAATTGAGAAAAATTGAAAGTTTAAACTTATATTTCAAATGAGATCCGATATTTGTGAAATTTAAAATGGAAGCATTTGACATTAAAATATTAGGTGGGTTTTCCTTTGATTGTGTAAAATTGAAAATTTAAATTAATATTTCAAACGAGCTCGGATCTCCGTGAAATTTTAAATAGAAGCATTTGACATCAAAATATTAGGTGCATTTTCCTCTGATTGAGCAAAATTGAAAGTTTATATTAATATTTCAAATGAGCTCTGATGTTCGTTAAATTTAAAATGGAAGCATTTGACGTCAAAATATTAGGTGGGTTTACCTCTGATTGTGCAAAATTGAAGCTTTTTTGTGAAACATTTTGAGTCTGGGAACAAAATTGAAACTTAAAATTAAAATTTCAAACGAGCTCGGATTTTTGTGAAATTTAAAATAGAAGCATTTGACATGAAAATATTAGGTGGGTTTTCCTCTGATTGTGTAAAATTGAAACCTTAAATTAATATTTAAAATGAGCTCGGATCTCTGTGAAATTTAAAATATAAGCATTTGGAATCAAAATATTAGGTGGGCTTTCTTCTGATTGAGCAAAATTAAAAGTTTAAACTAATATTTCAAATGAGCTCTGATGTTTCTAAAATTTAAAATGGAAGCATTTGACATCAAAATATTAGGTGGGTTTTCCACTGATTATGTAAAAGTGAATCTTGAAATTAATATTTCAAACAAGCTCAGAGCTCCATGAAATTTAAAATAGAAGCATTTGACACCAAAATATTAGGTGGGTTTTCGTCTGATTGAGCAAAACTGAATCTTTAAATTATGATTTCAAATGAGATCCAATCTTCATGAAATTTAAAATTGAAGCTTTAAATTAATATTTCAAATGAGATCGGATCTCTATGAAATTTAAAATTGAAGCATTTGACATCTGATCTTCATAAAATTTAAAATTAAAGCTTTAAATTAATATTTCAAACGAGCTCGGATCTCTGTGAAATTTAAAATTCAAGCATTTGACATCAAAATATTAGGTGGGTTTTCCTCTGATTGAGAAAAATTTAAAATTTACATTAATATTTCAAATGAGCTCCGATGTTTGTTAAATTGAAAATGGAAGCATTTGACATCAAAAATATTAGGTGGGTTTTCCTCTGATTATGTAAAATTGAAACTTTTTTGTGAGAAGTTTTATGTCTAGGAGAAAAATTGAAACTTTAAGTTAATATTTCAAAGGAACTCGGATCTTCGTGAAAGTTAAAATGGAAGCATTTGACATCAAAATATTATGTGGGTTTTCCGCTGATTGAGAAAAATTGAAAGTTCAAATTAATATTTCAAACGAGCTCTGATCTTCATGAAATTTAAATTGGAAGACTTTGACATCAAAATGTTAGGTGGGTTTTCCTCTGATTATGTAAAATTGAAACTTGAAATTAATATTTGAAATGAGCTCCGATGTCCATGCAATTTAAAATAGAAGCATTTGACATCAAAATATTAGGTGGGTTTTCCTCTCACTAAACAAAATTGAAAGTTTAAATTAATATTTCAAACCAGCTTTGATGTTCATGAAATTTAAAATGGAAGCATTTGACATTTATATATTAGCTGGGTTTTTCTCTGATTGTGCAAAATTGAAACTTTTTTTTGACACGTTTTATGTCCGGGAGCAAAATTGAAACTTAATATTTCAAATGAGCTCAGATCTCTGTGAAATTTTAAATAGAAGCATTTGAAATCAAAATATTAGGTGGGTTTTCCTCTGATTGAGAAAAATTGAAAGTTTAAATTAATATTTCAAATGAGCTCTGATGCTCGTTAAATGTAAAATAGAAGCATTTGACATCAAAATATTAGGTGGGTTTACCTCTGATTGTGCAAAATTGAAGATTTTTTGCGACACATTTTACGTCGGGGAGCAAAATTGAAACTTAAAATTAAAATTTCAAACGAGCTCAGATCTTTGTGAAATTTAAAAAGGAAGCATTTGACATGAAAATATTAGGTGGGTTTTCCTCTGATTGTGTAAAATTGAAACTTGAAATTAATATTTGAAATGAGCTCCGATCTCCATGCAATTTTAAATAGAAGCATTTGACATCAAAATATTAGCTGGGTTTTCCTCTGATTGAGCAAAATCAAAAGTTTAAATTAATATGTTAAATGACCTCCAATCTTTGTGAAAATTAAATTTGAAGCATTTGACATCAAAATTTTAGGTGTGTTTACATCTGATTGTGTAAAGTTCAAATTTTAAATTAATATTTCAAATGAGCTTGGATCTCCCTGAGATTTAAAATAGAAGCATTTGACATCAAAATATTAGGTGGGTTTTCCTCTGATTGAGCAAAATTGAAAGTTTAAATGAATATTTTAAATGAGCTTCGATGTTCGTGAAATTTATAATGGAAGCATTTGACATCAAAATATTAGGTAGGTTTTCTTGTGATTGTGCAAAATTGAAACTTTAAATTAATATTTCAAACAAGCTCGGATCTTCATGAAATTTAAAATGGAAGCATTTGACAACAAAATATTAGGTTTGTTTTCCTCTGATTAATCAAAATTGAAACTTTAAATTAATATTTCAAACGAGCTCCAATCTTCCTGAAATTTAAATTGGAAGCATTTGACAACAAAATATTAGGTGGGTTTTCCTCTGATTGTGTAAAATTGAAACTTGAAATTAATATTTTAAACAAGCTCGAATCTCCATGAAATTTAAAATAGAAGTATTTGACATCAAAATATTAGGTGGGTTTTCCTCTGATTGAGTAAAACTGAAACTTTGAATTATTATTTCAAAGGAGTTTCTATCTTTGTGAAATTTAAAAAGGAAGCATTTGACATTAAAGTATTAGATGATTTTTCGTCTGATTGTGTAAAATTGAAAATTTAAATTATTATTTCAAACGAGCTCAGATCTCCCTAAAATTTAATCTAGAAGCATTTGACATCAAAATATTAGGTGGGTTTTCCTCTGATTGTGTAAAATTGAAACTTGAAATTAATATTTCAAACAAGCTCGAATCTCCGTGAAATTTAAAATAGAAGCATTTGACATCAAAATATTAGGTGGGTTTTCCTCTGATTGAGAAAAATTTAAACTTTAAATTAATATTTCAAAGGAGATCTGATCTTCGTGAAATTTAAAAGGGAAGCATTTGAAATTAAAATATTAGGTGGGTTTTCCTCTTATTGTGTAAAATTGAAATTTTAAATTAATATTTCAAATGAGCTTGGATCTCCGTGGAATTTAAAATAGAAGCATTTGATATCAAAATATTAGGTGGGTTTTCCTTTGATTGAGCAAAATTGAAAGTTTAAATTAATATTTTGAACAAGCTTTGATGTTCATGAAATTTAAAATGGGAGAATTTGACATCAAAATATTAGGTGGGTTTTCCTCTGATTGTGCAAAATTCAAAGTTTTTTGTGACAAGTTTTACGTCCGCGAGCAAAATTGAAACTTTAAATTAATATTTCAAACGAGCTCGTATCTTCATGAAATTTAAAATGGAAGCATTTGACATCAAAATATTAGGTGGGTTTTCCTCTGATTGAGAAAAAATGAATCTTTAAATTAATATTTCAAACGAGCTTGGATCTTCGTGAAATTTAAAAGGGAAGCATTTGACATCAAAATATTAGGTGGGTTTTCCTCTGATTGAACAAAATTGAAACTTTAAATTAATATTTCAAATGAGCTTTGATCTTCATGAAATTTAAATTGGAAACAATTGACATCAAAATATTAGGTGGGTTTTCCTCTAATTGTGTAAAATTTAAATTTTAAATTAATATTTCAAACGAGCTCGGATCTCCATGAAATTTAAAATAGAAGCAACTGATTTCAAAATATAAGGTGGGTTTTCCTCTGATTTAGAAAAATTGAAACTTTAAATTAATATTTCATACGAGATTTGATCTTCTTAAAATTTAAAATGGAAGCATTGGACATTAAAATATTAGGTGGGTTTTCCTCTGATTGTGTAAAATTGAAACTTTAAATTAATATTTCAAACAAGCTCGGATCTCTGTGAAATTTAAAATAGAAGGGTTTGACATCAAAAAATTAGGTGGGTTTTCCTCTGATTGAGCAAAATTGAAAGTTTAAATTAATATTTCAAACAAGCTCTGATGTTCATCAAATTTAAAATGGAAGCATTTGACATCAAAATATTAGGTGGGTTTTCTTCTGATTGTGCAATATTAAAACATTTTTGTGACACGTTTTACGTCCGGGAGCAAAATTCAAACTTTAAATTAATATTTCAAATGAGCTTGAATCTTCGTGAAATTTAAAATGGTAGCATTTAACATCAAAATATTAGGTGGGTTTTCCTCTAATTGAGCAAAATTGAAACTTTAAATTAATATTTCAAACTAGCTCCGATCTTTGTTAAATTTAAATTGGAATTATTTGACATCAAAATTTTAGGTGGGTTTTCCTCTGATGGTGTAAAATTGAAACTTGAAATTAATATTTCAAACGAGCTCGGATATCCTTGAAATTTAAAATAGAAGCATTTGACATCAAAATATTAGGTTGGTTTACCTCCGATTGAGTGAAATTGAAACTTCAAATTAATATTTCAAATGAGATCCAATCTTCATAAATTTAAATTGGAAGCAATTGACATCAAAATATTAGGTGGGTTTTTCTCTGATTCATTAAAATTGAAAGTTGAAATTAATATTTTAAATGGGCTCGGATCTCCGTGAAATTTAATATAGAAGCATTTGACATCAAAATTTTAGGTGAGCTTTCCTCTAATTGAGCAAAATTGAAACTTTAAATTAATATTTCAAATGCGATATGATATTCGTGAAATCTAAAATGGAGGCATTTGACATTAAAATAATAGGTGGGTTTTCCTCTGATTGTGTAAAATTGACACATTAAATTAATATTTCAAACGAGCTCGGATCTCCGTGAAATTTAAAATAGAAGCATTTGACATCAAAGTATTAGGTGGGGTTTCCTCTGATTGAGAAAAATTAAAAGTTTATATTAATATTACAAATGAGCTCTGATGTTCGTGAAATTTAAAATGAAAGCATTTGACATCAAAATATTAGGTGGGTTTTCCTCTAATTGTGCAAAATGGAAACTTTTTTGCGACACATTTTACGTTAGGAAGCAAAAATGAAACTTTAAATTAATATTTCAAACAAGCTTGGATCTTCGTAAAATTTAAAATGGAAGTATTTGACATCAAAATATTAGGTGGGTTTTCCTCTGATTGAGCAAAATTGAAACTTTAAAATAATATATAAAATGAGCTCCGATCTTCATGAAATTTAAATTGGAAGCATTTGACATCAAAATATTAGGTGGGTTTTCCTCTGATTGTGTAAAATTGAAACTTGAAATTACTATTTCAAACAAGCTCGGATCTCCGTGAAATTTAAAATAGAAGCATTTGACATCAAAATATTAGGTGGGTTTACCTCTAAATGAGTAACATTGAGACTATAAATTAATATTTCAAATGAGATTCGATCTTCATGAAATTTAAAATGGAAGCGTTTGACATTAAAATATTAGGTGGGTTTTCCTCTGATTGTGTAAAATTGAAACTTTAAATTAATATTTCAAACGAGCTTGGATATCTGTGAAATTTAAAATAGAAGCATTTGACATCAAATTAATACTTGGGTTTTCCTCTGATTGAGAAAAATTGAAATTTTAAATTAATATTTCAAATGAGTTCCGATGTTCATGAAATTTAAAATGGAAGCATTTGAAATGAAAATATTAGGTGGGTTTTCCTCTGATTGTGCAAAATTGAAACTTTTTTGTGACATGTTTTATGTTCAGAGGAAAAATTGAAATTTTAAATTAATATTTCAAATGAGCTCGGATATTCGTTAAATTTAAAATGGGAGGATTTGACATAAAAATATTAGGTGGGTTTTCTTCTGATTGATAAAAATTGACATAAAAATATTAGATGGGTTTTCTTCTGATTTTGTAATATTGAAACTTGAAATTAATATTTTAAACGAGCTCGGATATCCATGAAATTTAAAATAGAAGCAATTTACATCAAAATATTAGGTTGGTTTTCCTCTAATCAAGCAAAATTTAAACTTTAAATTAATATTTCAAATGAGATCCGATCTTCGTGAAATTTAAAGTGGAAGCATTTGACATTAAAATATTAGGTGAGTTTTCCTCTGATTGGGTAACATTAAAACTTTAAATTAATATTTCAAACGAGCTCAGATCTCCTATAAATTTAAAATAGAAGCATTTGACATCAAAATATTAGGTGAGTTTTCCTGTTATTGTGTAAAATTGAAACTTGAAATTAATATTTCAAACGAGCTCGAATCTCCATGAAATTTAAAATAGAAGCATTTGACATCAAAATATTAGGTGGGTTTTCCTCTGATTGAGAAAAATTTAAACTTTAAATTAATATTTCAAACAAGATCTGATTTTCATGAAATTTAAAATGGAAGCATTTGACATTAAAATATTAGGTGCATTTTCCTCTAATTGTGTAACATTGAAACTTTAAATTAGTATTTCAAATGAGCTCAACTCTCTTGTAAATTTAGAATAGAAGCATTTGAGATCAAAATATTAGGTGGGTTTTCCTCTGATTGAGCAAAATTGAAAGTTTAAATTCATATTTCAAATAAGCTCTGATGTTCGCAAAATTTAAAATGGAAGCATTTGTCATCAAAATATTAGGTGGGTTTACCTCTAATTGTGCAAAATTGAAACTTTTTTGTGACAGGTTTTACGTTAGGGAGTAAAATTGAAACTATAAATTAAAATTTCAAATGAGCTTGGATCTTCGTGAAATTTAAAATTGTAGCATTTGACATCAAAATATTAGGTGGGTTTTCCTTTGATTGAGAAAAATTGAAAGTTTAAATTAATATTTGAAATGATCTTTGATGTTCATGAAAATTAAAATGTAAGCATTTGACATCAAAATATTATGTGGGTTTTCCTCTGATTGTTAAAAATTGAAACTTTTTTGTGATATGTTTTACGTCCGGGAGTAAAATTGAAACTTTAAATTAATATTTCAAATGAGCTTTGATTTTTGTGAAATTTAAAATGGAAGCATTTGACATCAAAATATTAGGTGGGTTTTCCTCTGATTGAGAAAAATTGAAACTTTAAATTAATATTTCAAATGAGCTTCGATCTTTGTGAAGTTTAAATTGGAAGCATTTGACATCAAAATAGTAGGTGGGGTTTCCTCTGATTGTGTAAAATTGAAACTTGAAATTAATGTTTCGAACAAGCTCGGATCTCCATGAAATTTAAAATAGAAGCATTTGACATAAAAATATTAGGTGGGATTTCCTCTGATTGAGAAAAATTGAAACTTTAAATTAATATTTTGAACAAGATCTGATCTTCGTGAAATTTAAAATGGAAGCATTTGACATTAAAATATTAGGTGGGTTTTTCTCCTATTGTGTAAAATTGAAACTTTAAATTATTCTTTAAAATGAGCTCGGATCTCTGTGAAATTTAAAATAGAATCATTTGACATCAAAATATTGGGTGGGTATTCCTCTGACTGAACAAAATTGAAAGTTTAAATTAATATTTCAAATGAGCTCTGATGTTCATGAAATTTAAAATGGAAGCATTTGACATCAAAATATTAGGTGTGTTTTCCTCTGATTGTGCAAAATTGCAACTTTTATGCAACCCATTTTACTTCTGGGAGAAAAATTGAAACTTTAAATTAATATTTCAAACAAAATTTGATCTCTGTGAAATTTAAAATTGAAGCATTTGACATCAAAATGTTAGGTGGCTTTTCCTCTGATTGAGAAAAATTGAAAGTTTAAATTAATATTTCAAATGAGCTCTGATGTTTGTGAAATTTAAAATGAAAGCATTTGACATCAAAATATTGGGTGGGTTTTCCTCTAATTTTGCAAAATTGAAACTTTTTTTTGAGATTTTTTAATGTCCGGTAGAAAATTTAAAACTTTAAATTTATATTTCAAATGAGCTCAGAGCTTCATGAAATTTAAAATGGAAGCATTTGACATCAAAATATTAGGTGGGTTTTCCTCTAATTAAGAAAAATTGAAACTTTAAATTAATATTTCAAACGAGCTCCAATCTTTGTGAAATTTAAATTGGAAGCATTTGACATCAAAATACTCGGTGGGTTTTCCTCTGATTGTCTAGAATTGAAACTTGAAATTAGTATTTCAAACAAGCTCGGATCTCCGTGAAATTTAAAATAGAAGCTTTTGACATTTCTAATTGAGCAAAATTGAAACTTTAAATTAATATTTCAAATGAGATTCGATCTTCATGAAATTTAAAAATGGAAGCAATTGACATTAAAATATTAGGTGGGCTTTCCTCTGATTGTGTAAAATTGAAACTTTAAATTAATATTTCAAACAAGCTGGGATCTCCATGAAATTTCAATTAGAAGCATTTGACATCAAAAAATTAGGTGGGTTTTCCTCTGATTGAGCAAAATTCAAGGTTTAAATTAATATTTCAAATGAGCTCTAATGTTCATGAAATTTAAAATGGAAGCACTTGACATCAAAATATTAGGTGGGTTTTCCTCTAATTGTGCAAAATTGAAACTTTTTTGTGACATGGTTTACGTCCGGGGGAAAAATTGAAACTTTAAATTAATATTTCAAATGAGCTCAGATCTTCACAAAATTTAAAATGGAAGCATTTGACATCAAAATATTAGGTGTGTTTTCCTTTGATTAAGCAAAATTGAAACTTTATATTAATATTACAAATGAGCTCTGATCTTCATGAAATTTAAATTCAAAGCATTTGACATCAAAATATTAGGACGATTTTCCTTTGATTGTGTAAAATTGAAACTTGAAATTCATATTTCAAATGAGCTCAGATCTCTATGAAATTTAAAATAGAAGCATTTGACATGAAAATATTAGGTTGGGTTTCCATTGATTGAGCAAAATTGAAACTTTATATTAATATTTCAAATGAGATTCGATCTTCGTGAAATTTAAAATGGAAGCATTTGACATTAAAATATTAGGTGGGTTTTCCTCTGATTGTGTAAAATTGAAAATATAAATTAATATATCAAATGAGCTTGGATCTCTATGAAATTTAAAATAGAAGCATTTGACATCAAAATATTAGGTGGGTATTCCTCTGATTGAGAAAAATTGGAATTTTAAATTAAAATTTTAAATAAGCTCTGATGTTCATGAAATTTAAAATGGAAGCTTTTGACATCAAAATATTAGGTGGGTTTTCCTCTGATTGTGAAAAATTAAAACTTTTTATTGGCAAGTTTAACATAGGGGAGCAAAATTGAAACTTTAAATTAATATTTCAAACAAGCTCGGACCTTCATAAAATTTAAAATGGAAGTATTCGACATCAAATATGAGGTGCATTTTCCTCTGACTGAGCAAAATTGAAACTTTAAATTAATATTTCAAACGAGCTTTGATCTTGCTGAAATTTAAATTGGAAGTATTTCACATAAAAATATTAGGTGGGTTTTCCTCTGATTGTGTAGAATTGAAACTTGAAATTTATATTTCAAACGAGCTCAGTTCTCTGTGAAATTTAAAATAGAAGCATTTGACATCAAAATATTAGATGGGTTTTCCTCTGATTGAGCAAAATTGAAACTTTAAATTAATATTTCAAACAAAATTTGATCTTTGTAAAATTTAAAATGGAAGCATTTGACATCAAAATATTAGGTAGGTTTTCCTCTAATTGTGTAGAATTGAAACTTTAAATTAATATTTCAAATGAGCTCTGATCCCCGTGAAATTTAAAATAGAAGCATTTGACATCAAAATATTAGGTGGGTTTTCCTCAGATTGAGCAAAATTGAAATTTTAAACTAATATTTCAAATGAGCACTGATGTTCATGAAATTTAAAATGGAAGTATTTGACATCAAAATATTAGGTGGTTTTTCCTCTGATTGTGCAAAATTGAAACTTTTTTGTGACACGTTTTATGTCTGAAAGCAAAATTTAAACTTTAAATTAATATATCAAACGAGCTCAGATATTTGTGAAATTTAAAATGCAAGCATTTGACTTCAAAATATTAGGTGGGTTGTCCTCTGATTGAGCAAAATTGAATCATTAAATTAATATTTCAAACGAGCTTTGATTTATGTGAAATTTAAATTGGAAGCATTTGACATTAAAATATTAGTTGGGTTTTCCTCTGATTGTGTAAAATTAAAACTTAAAATTAATATTTCAAACAAGCTGGGATCTCTGTGAAATTTAAAATAGAAGCATTTGACATCAAAATATTAGGTGGGTTTTCCTCTAATTGAGAAAAATTGAAACTTTAAATTAATATTTCAAACGAGGTCTGATCTACATGAAATTGAAAATTGAAGCATTTGACATTAAAATATTAGGTGGGTTTTCCTTTGATTATGTAATATTGAAACTTCAAATTAATATTTCAAAGGAGCTCAGATCTTTGTGAAATATAAAATAGAAGCATTTGACATTAAAATATTAGGTAGATTTTTCTCTGATTGAGCAAAATTGAAAGTTTAAATTAATATTTCAAACGAGCTCCATTGTTCATGAAATTTAAAATGGAAGCATTTGACATCAAAATATTAGCTGGGTTTTCCACTGATTGTGTAAAATTGAAACATGAAATTAATATTTCAAACGAGCTCAGATCTTCGTGAAATTTAAAAATAGAAGCATTTGACAACAAAATATTAGGTGGGTTTTCCTCTGATTAAGAAAAATTGAAACTTTAAATTAGTATTTCAAACAAGATCTGATCTTCGTGAAATTTAAAATGGAAGCATTTGACATTAAAATATTAGGTGTGTTTTCCTCTGATTATGGAAAATTGAAACTTTAAATTAATATTTCAAATGAGATTGGATCTCCGTGAAATTTAAAATAGAAGCATTTGGTGTCAAAATATTAGGTGGGTTTTCCTCTGATTGAGCAAAATTTAAAGTTTAAATTAATATTTCAAATGAGTTGTGATGTTTGTGAAATTTAAAATGGAACCATTTGACATCAAAATATTAGGTGGGTTTTCCTCTGATTGTGCACAATTGTAACTTTTTTGTGACACGTTTTACGTTCGGGATAAAAATTGAAACTTTAAATTAATATTTCAAATGACCTCGGATCTTCATTAAATTTAAAAGGGAAGTATTTGACATAAAAATATTAGGTGGGTTTTCCTCTGATTGAGCAAAATTGAAACTTTAAATTAATATTTCAAATGAGCTCCGATCTTCGTGAAATTTAAATTGGAAACATTTGATATCAAAATATTAGGTGGGTTTTCCTCTGATTGTGTAAAATTGAAAGTTGAAATTAATATTTCAAACGAGCTTGGACCTCCCTAAAATTTAAAATAGAAGCATTTGACATTAGAGTTTTAGGTGGGTTTTCCTCTGATTGAGCAAAATTGAAACTTTAAACTAATATTTCAAACGAGATCTGATCTTGATGAAATTTAAAATGGAAGCATTTTTCATTAAAATATTAGGTGGGCTGTCCTCTAATTGTGTAAATTTTTTTCTTTAAATTAATATTACAAAAGAGCTTGGATCTCCAAGGAATTTAAAATAAAAGCATTTGACATCAAAATATTAAGTGGGTTTTCCTCTGATTGAGGAAAATTGAAAATTTAAATTAATATTTGAAATGAGCTCCGATGTTCATGTAATTTAAAATGGAAGCATTTGACATAAAAATATTAGTTGGTTTTTCCTCTGATTGTGCAAAATTGAAACTTTTTTGTGACACATTTTACGTCTGGGAGCAAAATTGAAAATTTAAATTAATATTTCAAATGAGCTTGGATCTTTGTGAAATATAAAATGGAAGCATTTGACATCAACATATTAGGTGGGTTTTGCTCTCATTGAGCAAAATTGAAACTTTAAATTAATATTTCAAACGAGCTCCAATCTTCGTGTAATTTAAATCACAATCATTGGACATCAAAATATTAGGTGGGTTTTCCACTGATTGTGTAAAATTGAAAATTGAAATTAATATTTTAAACGAGCTGAGATCTCCATGAAATTTAAAATAGAATAATTAGACATTAAAATATTAGGTGGGTTTTCCTCTGATTGAGCAAAATTGAAACGTTAAATTAATATTTCAAATGAGATCTAATCTTTGTGAAAATTGAAATGGAAGCAATTGACATTAAAATATTAGGTGGGTTTTCCACTCATTGTGTAAAATTGAAATTTTTAATTAATACTTCAGAAAAGCTCAAATCTGCGGAAATTTAAAATAGAAGCATTTGACATCAAAATATTAGGTGGGGTTTCCTCTAATTTACCAAAATTGAAAGTTTAAATTAATATTTCAAATGAGCTTCAATTCTCATGAAATTAAAAATGGAAGCATTTGACATCAAAATATTGAATGGGTTTTCCTCTAATTGTGCATAATTGCAATTTTTTTGTGACACGTTTTACGTCTGGGACCAAAATTGAAACTTTAAATGAATATTTCAAACGAGCTCAGATCTTCATGAAATTTAAAATAGAAGCATTTGACATCAAAATATTAGGTGGGTTTTCCTTTGATTGAGTAAAATTGAAACTTTAAATTAATATTTAATGAGCTCGGATCTTCATGAAGTTTAAATTGGAATCATTTGATATCAAAATTTTAGGTGGGTTTTCCTCTAATTATGTTAAATTGAAACTTGAAATTAATATTTCAAATGAGCTCAGATCTTCGTGAAATTTAAAATAAAAGCATTTGACATCAAAATATTAGGTGGGTTTTCCTCTGATTGAACAAATTTGAAACTTTAAATTAATATTTCAAACGATATCCGATCTTCATGAAATTTAAAATTCTAGCATTTGACATTAAAATATTAGGTGGTTTTTCCTCTGATTGTGTAAAATTGAAACTTGAAATTATTATTTTAAACTAGCTCAGATCCCTATGAAATTTAAAATAGAAGCATTTGATATCAAAATATAAGGTGGGTTTTCCTCTAATTGAGCAAAATTGAAACTTTAAATTAATATTTCAAACGAGATCTAATCTTTGTGAAATTTAAAATGGAAGCATTTGACATTAAAATATTAGGTGGGTTTTCCTCTGATTATGTAAAATTGAAACTTTAAATTAATATTTTAAATGAGCTTGGATCTCCATGAAATTTAAAATACAAGCATTTGACATCAAAATATTAGGTGGGTTTTCCTCTGATTGAGCAAAATTGAAAGTTTAAATTTATATTTCAAATGAGAAGCATTTAACATCAAAATATTACGTGGGTTTTCCTCTGATTGTGCAAAATTGAAACTTTTTTGTGACACATTTTACGCCCAGGAGCAAAATTGAAACTTTAAATTAATATTTCAAATGAGCTTGGATCTTCGTGAAATTTAAAATTGAAGCATTTGACATCAAAATATTAGGTGGGTTTTCCTCTGATTGAGAAAAATTAAAACTTTAAATTAATATTTCAAATGAGATCCGATGTTCATGAAATTTAAAATGGAAGCATTTGACATTAAAATAATAGGTGAGTTTTCCTTTGATTGTGTAAAATTGAAACTTTAAATTAATATTTATAACAAGTTGATCTCTCCGTAAAATTTAAAATAGAAGCATTTGACAGTAAAATATTAGGTGGGTTTTCCTCTGATTGAGAAAATTAAAAGTTTAAATTAATATTTCAAACAAGCTCCGATGTTTGTGAAATTTAAAATGGAAGCATTTGACATCATAATATTAGGTGGGTTTCCCTCTGATTGTACAAAATTGAAGCTTTTTTGTGATACATTTTACGTCCAGGAGAAAAATTGAAACTTTAAATTAATATTTCATGTGAGCTTGGATTATCATGAAAATTAAAATGGAAGCATTTGACATCAAAATATTAGGTTGGTTTCCTCTAATTGAGAAAAATTGAAACTTTAAATTAATATTTCAAATGAGCTCCGATCTTTGTGAAATTTAAATCGGAAGAATTTGACACTAAAATATTAGGTGGGTTTTCTTCTGATTGTGTAAAATTGAAACTTGAAATTAATATTTCAAATGAGCTTGAACCTCCATGAAATTTTAAATAGAAGCATTTCACATCAAAATATTAGGTGGGTTTTCCTTTGATTAGGCCAAATTGAAATTTTAAATTAATATTTCAAACAAGATCCGATGTTCATGAAATTTAAAATGGAAGCATTTGATATCAAAATATTAGGTGGATTTTCCTGATTGAGAAAAACTAAAATTTTAAATTAATATTTCAAATGAGTTCTGATGTTCATTAAATTTAAAATGGAAGCATTTGACATCAAAATATTAGGTGGGTTTTCCTCTGATTGTGCAAAATTGAAACTCTTTTGTGACACGTTTTACGACTAGGAGCAAAATTGAAACTTTAAATTAATATTTCAAAGGAACTCGGATCTTCGTGAAATTTAAAATGGAAGCATTTGAAATCAAAATATTAGGTGGATTTTCCTCTGATTGAGAAAAATTGAAACTTTAAATTAATATTTTAAATGAGCTCCGATCTTCGTAAAATTTAGATTGGAAGCATTCGACATCAAAATATTAGGTGGTTTTTCCTCTGATTGTGTAAAATTGAAATTTGAAATTAATATTTCAAACGAGCTAGGATCTCAGTGAAATTTAAAATAGAAGCATTTGACATCAAAATATTAGGTGGGTTTTCCACTCATTGAGCAAAATTGAAACTTTAAATTTATATTTCAAATGAGATCCAATCGTCGTGAAATTTAAAATGGAAGCATTTGACATTAAAACATTAGGTGGGTTTTCCTCTGATTATGCAAAATTGAAACTTAAAATTAATATTTCAAACAAGCTCGGGTCTTCGTGAAATTTAAAATAGAAGCAGTTGACATCAAAATATTAGGTGGGTTTTCCTCTGATTGAGCAAAATTGAAAGTTTAAATTAATATTTCAAATGAGATCCGATCTTCGTGAAATTTAAAATGGAAGCATTTCACATTAAAATATTAGGTGGGTTTTCCTCTGATTGAGAAAAATTAAAGCTTTAAATTAATATTTCAAATGAGCTCTGACCTTCGTGAAATCTAAATTGTAACCAGTTGACATCAAAATATTAGGTGGGTTTTCCTCTGATTGTGTAAAATTGAAACTTGAAATTAATATTTCAAATGAGCTTAGATCTCCGTAAAATTTAAAATAGAAGTATTTGAAATCAAAATATTAGGTGGGTTTTCCTTTGATTGTGAAAAAATGAAACTTTAAATTAATATTTTAAACAAGATCAGATCTTCGTGAAATTTAAAATGGAAGCATTAGACATTAAAATATTAGCTGGGTTTTCCTCTGATTATGTAACTTTGAAACTTTAAATTAATATTTCAAACGAGCTCAGATCTCCATTAAATTTAAAAAAGAAACATATGGCATCAAAATAATAGGCGGGTTTTCCTGTGATTAAGAAAAAATGAAAGTTTAAATTAATATTTCAAACGAACTCTGATGTTCATGAAATTTAAAATGGAAGCATTTGACATAAAAATATTAGGTGGGTTTACCTCTGATTGTGCAAAATTGAAACTTTTTTGTGACACGTTTTATTTCCGGGACTAAAATTGAAACTTTAAAATAATATTTTAAACAAGCTGGAAACTTCATGAAATTTAAAGTGGAAGCATTTGAAATCAAAATATTAGGTGGGTTTTCCTCTGATTGAGCAAAATTGAAACTTTAAATTAATATTTCAAATGAGCTCCGATCTTCGTGAAATTTAAATTGGAAGCATTTGACATCAAAATATTAGGTGGGTTTTCCTCTGATTGTGTAAAATTGAAACTTGAAATTAATATTTCAAACGAGCTCTGATCTTCATGCAATTTAAAATAGAAGCATTTGACATCAAAATATTAGGTGGGTTTTCCTCTGACTGAGCAAAATAGAAATTTTAAATTAATATTTCAAACCAGCTCTGATGTTTGTGAAATTTAAAATGGAAGCATTTGACATTAAAATATTAGGTGGGTTTTCCTCTGATTGTGCAAAATTGAACCATTTTTGTGACACATTTTACGTCCTGGAGATAAATTGAAACTTTAAATTAATATTTCAAGTGAGCTCAGATCTTTGTGAAATTTAAAATGGAAGCATTTGACATCGAAATATTAGGTGGGTTTTCCTCTGATTGAGAAAAATTAAAACTTTAAATTAATATTTCAAACGAGCTCTGATCTTTGTGAAATTTCAATTGGAAGCATTTGACATCAAAATATTAGGTGGGTTTTCCACTGATTGTGTAAAATTGAAACAAGAAATTAATATTTTAAATGAGCTCGGATCTCTGTGAAATTGAAAATAGAAGCATTTGACATCAAAATATTAGGCGGGTTTTCCTCTGATTAAGGAAAATTAAAAGTTTAAATCAATATTTCAAATGAGATTTGATATTCATGAAATTGAAAATGGAAGCATTTGACATTAAAATATTAGGTTGGTTTTCCTCTGATTGTGTAACTTTGAAACTTTAAATTAATATTTCAAATGAGCTCTAATCTCTATGAAATTTAAAATAGAAGCATTTGACATCAAAATATTAGGTGGGTTTCCCTCTGATTGAGCAAAATTGAAAGTTTAAATTAATATTTCAAAAGAGCTCCCATGTTTGTAAAATTTAAAATGGAAGCAATTGACATCAAAATATTAGTTGGGTTTTCCTCTGATTGTGCAAAATTGAAACTTATTTGTGACACGTTTTATGTCCGGGAGCAAAATTGAAAATTGAAAATAATATTTCAAATGAGCTCGGATGTTCGTGAAATTTAAAATGGAAGCATTTGACATCAAAATATTAGGTAGGTTTTCCTTTGATTGAGAAAAATTGAAACTTTAATTTAATATTTCAAATGAGCTATGATCTTTGTGAAATTTAAATCAGAAGCATTTGACATCAAAAGATTAGGTCAATTTTCCTTTGATTATGTAAAATTGAAACTTTAAACTTGTTAGGAATAAGGTGTCTCAACCTTGGATAATTCCTATTCTTATTATTTTTTTTGTAAAATGTATTTCTTGCAAATAATGTAATTAAGTGTGAGTGTACATGTCTAGTTGGCATGTTGATGTGTCACTCCACTTGATGTGTCGGCATCTTGAATTGTGTGTAAAGAGATCATTGCTGAAATGGTTATGATGGATTCCTATGACACGTAAGAGCTATTTTTGGGAGATTTAAATGACAGGTGAAGACATGCAATGACATGTGGCAACTGATAAAGTTGAGTACCCTAATACGGCTATCTTTGGGAGTTTCCCTAAAAAGGAAAGTGCAATAATATAAGCATTCTTTTAGGGTTACAGGAAAGGATACGAAAGAGTGTATTGTTGGTATAATATGGTGCTACTGGATTTGTCTATGTGTGTCGAATGTCTCCTGAAAGAACTTGCATTGCAAGTGTGTTGTAACCGTTGTGTTGAAGTTAATACATTGTGTAGGTTTTTGAGTGCTGGGGTTTTTTATTGAAAGGTTTTCCCTAGGGTAAATCATTGTGTCATTCTCTATTTTCTGTATGCATGGTATATGGTGGCAATATCTTTGCTAAAGTAGTTAACAAATCTGAAATTGTAAGGATTTAAAAGAATTTGCACAATACTTTCCTTTAGAGATTAGTGTAGGAGGCTATTTTCACAACTGAGTTTCCTTACAAAACTTATATTTCAAACGAGCTTGGATTTTCATGAAATTTAAAATAGAAGCATTTGACATCAAAATATAAGGTGGGTTTTCCTCTGATTGAGCAAAATTGAAACTTTAAATTAATATTTCAAATGAGATCCCATCTTCATGACATTTAAAATGGAAGCATTCATCATTAAAATATTAGGTGGGTTTTCCTCTGATTGTGTAAAATTGAAACTTTAAATTAATATTTCAAACAAACTGGGATCTCCATGAAATTTAAAATAGAAGCATTTGATATCAAAAGATTAGGTGGGTTTTCCTCTGATTGAAAAAAATTGAAAGTTTAAATTAATATTTCAAACGAGCTCCAATGTTCATGAATTTTAAAATGGAAGCATTTGATATCAAAATATTAGGTGGGTTTTCCTCTGATTGTGCAAAACTGAAAATTTTTTGTGACACATTTTACGTCCAGGAGTGAAATTGAAACTTTAAATTAATATTTCAAACGAGCTTGGATCTTCGTGAAATTTAAAATGGAATGATTTGACATTAAAATATTAGGTGGGTTTTCCACTAATTGTGTAAAATTGAAACTTTAAATTAATATTTCAAACAAGCTTGAATCTCTGTAAAATTTAAAATAGAAGCATTTGATATCAAAATATTAGGTGGGTTTTACTTTGATTGAGCAAAATTGAAAGTTTAAGTTAATATTTCAAACCAGCTCTGATGTTCATGAAATTTAAAATGGAAGCATTTGATATCAAAATATTAGGTGGGTTTTCCTCTGATTGTGCAAAATTGAAACTTTTTTATGACACGTTTTACGTCCGGGAGCAAAATTGAAACTTTAAATTAATATTTCAAACGAGCTCAGATCTTCGTGACATTTAAAATGGAAGCATTTGACATAAAAATATTATGTGGGTTTTCCTCTGATTGAGAAAAATTGAAACTTGAAATTAATATTTTAAATGAGCCCGGATCTCTGTGAAATTTAAAATAGAAGCATTTAACATAAAAATATTAGGTGGGTTTTCCTCTAATTGAGTAAAATTGAAACTTTAAATTAATATTTCAAATGAGATTCGATCTTCATGAAATTTAAAATGGAAGCATTTGACATTAAAATATCAAGTGGGTTTTCCTCTGATTGTGTAAAATTGAAGCTTTAAATTAATATTTCAAATGAGCTCGGATCTCTGTGAAATTTAAAATTGAAGCATTTGACCTCAAAATATTATGTAGGTTTTCCTCTGATTGAGAAAAACTGAAAGTTTAAATGAATATTTCAAACGAGCTCCGATGTTCGTGAAATTTAAAATGGAAGTATTTGACATAAAAATATTAGGTGGGTTTTCCTCTGATTGTGCAAAATTGAAACTTGAAATTAATATTTCAAATGAGCTCGGATCACTGTGAAATTTAAAATAGAAGCATTTGACATCAAAATATTAGGTGGGTTTTCCTCTGATTAAGAAAAATTCAAACATAAATTAATATTTCAAATGAGATCCAATCTCCGTGAAATTTAAAATGGAAGCATTTGACATTAAAATATTAGGTGGGTTTTCCTCTGATTGTGTAAAATTGAAACTTTAAATTAATATTTAAAAGGAGCTCAGATCTCCATGAAATTTAAAATAGAAGTGTTTGACATAAAAATATTTGCTGGCCTTTCCTTTGATTGAGGAAAATTGAAACTTTAAATTAAAATTTCAAACAAGATTTGATCTTCGTGAAATTTAAAATGGAAGCATTTGACATTAAAATATTAGGTGGGTTTTCTTCTGATTGTGTAAAATTGAAACTTTAAATTAATATTTAAAACGAGCTCATATCTATGTGAAATTTAAAATTGAAGCATTTGTCATCAAAATATTAGGTGGGTTTTCCTCTGATTGAGCAAAATTGTAACTTTAAATTAATATTTCAAAGGAGATCTGATCTTCATGAAATTTAAAATAGAAGTATTTGACATCAAAATAATAGGTGGGATTTCCTTTGATTGAGAAAATTTGAAATTTGAAATTAATATTTGAAACGAGCTATAATCTCCCTGAGATTTAAAATAGGAGCATTTGACATTAAAATATTAGGTGGGTTTTCCTCTAATTGAGCAAAATTGAAAGTTTAAATTAATAAATTTCAAATGAGCTTTGATATTCATGAAATTCAAAATGGAAGCATTTAACATCAAAATATTAAGTAGGTTTTGCTCTGATTGTGCAAAATTAAAACTTTTTTTGACACATTTTACGTCCTGGAGCCAAATTGAAACTTTAAATTAATATTTCAAATGAGCTCAAATCTTCATGAAATTTAAATTTGAAGCATTTGACATCAAAATATTAGGTGGGTTTTCCATTGATTGAGAAAAATTGAAACTTTAATTTGATATTTCAAACGAGATTCGATGTTTGTGAAATTTAAATGGAAGCATTTGACATGAAAATATTAGGTGGGTTTTCCTCTGATTGTGTACAATTGAAACTTTAAATTAATATTTCAAACGAGCTCGGATCTCTATGAAATTTAAAATAGAAGCATTTGACATAAAAATATTAGGTGGGTTTTCCTCTGATTGAGCAAAATTGAAAGTTTAAATTAATATTTTAAACAAGCTTTGATGTTCCTGAAATTTAAAATGGAAGCATTTGACATCAAAATATTCGGTGGGTTTTCCTCTGAGTGTGCAAAATTGAAACTTTTTTGTGACACCTTTTACATCCGAGAGCAACATTGAAACTTTAAATTAATATTTCAAATGGGCTTGGATCTTTGTGAAATTTAAAATGGAAGCATTTGACATCAAAATATTAGGTGGGTTTTCCTCTGATTGAGAAAAATTGAAACTTTAAATTAATATTTCAAACAAGAAGTGATCTTCGTGAAATTTAAATTGGAAGCATTTGACATCAAAATATTAGGTGGGTTTTCCTCTAATTGTGTCAAATTGAAACTTGAATTTAATATTTCAAAAAAGCTCGGATCTTTGTGAAATTTAAAATAGAAGCATTTAAGATCAAAATATTAGGTGGGTTTTCCACTAGTTGAGCAAAATTCAAAATTTAAATTAATATCTCAAACGAGATCTGGTTTTCATGAAATTTAAAATGGAAGCATTTGACATTAAAATATTAGGTGGGTTTTCCTTTGTTTATGTAAAATTGAAAATTGAAATTAATATTTCAAACGAGCTTGGATCTCCGTGAAATTTAAAATAGAATCATTTGACATCAAAAATATTAGGTGGGTTTTCCTTTGATTGAGCGAAATTGAAAGTTTAATTTAATATTTCAAACGAGCTCCGATGTTCATGAAATTTAAAATGGAAGCATTTGACATTAATATATTAGCTGGGGTTTCCTCTGATTGTGCATAATTGAAACTTTTTTGTGACATATTTTACATTCGGGAGAGAAATTGAAACTTTAAATTAATATTTTAAATGAGCTCGGATCTTCGTGAAATTTAAAATGGAATCATTTGACATCAAAATATTAGGTGGGCTTTCCTCTTGAGAAAACTGAAAACTTTAAATTAATATTTCAAACGAGCTCCGATCTTGGTGAAATTTAAATTGGAAGCATTTGACATCAAAATATTAGGTCGATTTTCCTCTGATTGTGTTAAATTGAAACTTTAAATTAATATTTCAAACGAGCTCCGATCTCCATGAAATTTAAAACAGAAGCATTTGACATCAAAATATTAGTTTGGTTTTCCTCTAATTGAGCAAAATTGAAACTTTAAATTAATATTTCAAACGAGATATGATCTTAGTGAAATTCAATATGGAAGCAGTTGACATTAAAATATTAGGTGGGTTTTCCTCTAATTGTGTAAAATTGAAACTTTAAATTAATATTTAAAACAAGGTTCGATCTCCGTGAAATTTAACATAGAAGGATTTGACATCACAATATTAGGTGGGGTTTCCTCTTATTGAGAAAAATTGAAAGTTTAAATTAATATTTCAAATGAGCTTCGATGTTCATGAAATTTAAAATGGAAGCATTTGACATCAAAATATTAGGTGGGTTTTCCTTTGATTGTACAAAATTGAAAATTTTTTGTGACACATTTTACGTCCACGAGCAAAATTGAAACTTTAAATTAATATTTCAAACGAGCTTAGATCTTCATGAAATTTAAAATAGAAGCATTTGACATCAAAATATTAGGTGGGTTTTCCTCTGATTGAGAAAAATTGAAACTTTAAATTAAAAGTTCAAACGAGTTCTGATCTTTGTGAAATTTAAATTGGAAACATTTGACATCAAAATATTAGCTGGGTTTTGCTTTGATTGTGTAAAATTGAAACTTGGAATTAATATTTCAAATGAGCTCGGATCTCCGTAAAATTTAAAATAGAAGTATTTGACATCAAAATATTAGGTGGGATTTCCTCTGATTGAGCAAAATTGAAACTTTAAACTAATATTTTGAACGAGATTCGATCTTTGTGAAATTTAAAATGGAAGCATTTGACATTAAAATATTAGGTGGGTTTTCCTTTGATTGTGTAAAATTGAAACTTTAAATCAATATTTTAATTGAGCTCGGATCTGCATGAAAATTTAAATAGAAGCATTTGACATCAAAATATTAGGTGGGTTTTCCTCTGATTGAGAAAAATTGAAAGGTTAAATTAATATTTCAAATGAGCTCCGATGTTCGTTAAATTTAAAATTAAAGCATTTGACATCAAAATATTAGGTGGGTTTACCTCTGATTGTGCAAAATTGAAGCTTTTTTGTGACACATTTGATGTCCGGGAGCAAAATTGAAACTTAAAACTAAAATTTCAAACGAGCCCGGATTTGGTGAAATTTAAAATGGAAGCAGTTGACATCAAAATATTAGGTGGGTTTTCCTTTGATTGAGAAAAATCAAAACTTTAAATTAATATGTCAAATGACCTCCGATCTTTGTGAAATTTGAATTGGAAGCATATGACAACAAAATATTAGGTTTTTTTTCCTCTTATTGTTTAAAATTGAAACTTTAAATTAATATTTCAAATGATCTTGTATCTCCATGAAATTTAAAATAGCAGCATTTGACATCAAAATATTAGGTGGGTTTTCCTCTGATTGAGCAAAATTGAAAGTTTAAATTAATATTTCAAATGAGCTTTGATGTTCATGAAATTTGAAATGGAAGCATTTGACATCAAAATATTAGGTGGGTTTTCTTCTGATTGTGCAAAATTGAAACTTTTATGTGACATGTTTTACATTCAAAAGCAAAATTAAAACTTTAAATTAATATATCGAACGAGCTCAGATCTTTGTGAAATTTAAAATGGAAGCATTTGACATAAAAATATTAGGTGGGTGTTCCTTTGATTATGTAAAATTGAAAATTCAAATTAATATTTCAAACAAGCTCGAATCTTCATGAAATTTAAAATAGATTATTTGACATCAAAATATTAGGTGGGTTTTCCTCTGATTGAGAAAAATTGAAACTTTGATTAATACTTCAAATGAGATCCAATCTTCGTGAAATTTAAAAAGGAAGCATTTGACATTAAAGTATTAGATGGTTTTTCCTCTGATTGTGTAAAATTGAAAATTTAAATTAATATTTCAAATGAGCTCAGATCTCTATAAAATTTAATCTAGAAGCATTTGACATCAAAATATTAGGTGGGTTTTCCTCTGATTGTGTAGAATTGAAACTTGAAATTAATATTTCAAATGAGCTTGGATCTTCGTGAAATTTAAAATAGAAGCATTTGACATCAAAATATTAGGTGGGTTTTCCTCTGATCGAGCAAAATTTAAAATTTAAATTAATATTTCAAACAAGATCTGATCTTTGTGAAATTTAAAATAGAAGCATTTGACATTAAAATATTAGGCGGGTTTTCCTCTGATTGTGTAACATTGAAACTTTAAATTAATATTTCAAACAATCTCAGTTCTCTTGTAAATATAAAATAGAAGCTTTTGACATTAAAATATTAGGTGGGTTTTCCTTTGATTGAGCAAAATTGAGAATTTAAATTAATGTTTAGAATGAGCTCTGATGTTCATGAAATTTAAAATGGAAGCATTTGACATCAAAATATTAGGTGGGTTTACCTCAGATTGTGCAAAATTGAAACTTTGATTGTGACACGTTTTATGTTCGGGAGCAAAATTGAAACTATAAATTAAAATTTGAAATGAGCTTGGATCTTCAAGAAATTTAAAATGGGAGCATTTGACAACAAAATATTAGGTGGGTTTTCCTCTGATTGAGAAAAATTGATAATTTAAATTAATATTTAAAATGAGCTACAATGTTCATGAAATTTAAAATGGAAGCATTTGACATCAAAATATTAGGTGGGTTTTCGTCTGATTGTGCAAAATTGAAACTTTTTTGTGACACGTTTTACGTCTGGGAGTAAAATTGAAACTTTAAATTAATATTTCAAACGAGCTTGGTTTTTTGTGAAATTTAAAATGGAAGCATTTGACATCAAAATATTAGGTGGGTTTTCCTCTAAATGAGAAAAATTGAAACTTTAAATTAATATTTCAAATGAGCTCCGATCTTTGTGAAGTTTAAATTGGAAGCATTTGACATCAAAATATTAGGTGGGTTTTCCTCTGATTGTGTAAAATTGAAACTTTAAATTAATGTTTCAAATTAGCTCAGATCTCCATCAAATTTAAAATAAAAGCATTTGACATCAAAATATTAGGTGGGCTTTCCTCTGATTGAGAAAAATTGGAACTTTAAATTAATATTTTGAACAAGATCTGATCTTTGTGAAATTTAAAATGCAAGCATTTGACATTAAAATATTAGGTGCGTTTTCCTCCTATTTTGTAAAATTGAAACTTTAACTTAAACTTTAAAATGAGCTCAGATCTTTGTGAAATTTAAAATAGAATCATTTGACATCAAAACATTAGGTGGGTTTTCCTCTGATTGAGAAAAATTGAAAGTTTAAATTAATATTTCAAACAAGCTCTGATGTTCGTGAAATTTAAAATGGAACCTTGAAACTTTTTTGTGACATGTTTTACATCTGAGAGCAAAATTTGAAACTTTAAATTAATATTTCAAATGAGGTCGGATCTTCATAAAATCTAAAATGGAAGCATTTGACATCAAAGTATTATCTTTGTTTTTTTCTAATTGTGAAAAATTGAAACTTGAAATTAATATTTGGAATGAGAACGGATCTCCATGAAATTTAAAATAGAAGAATTTGACATCAAAATATTAGGTGGGCTTTCCTCTGATTGAGAAAAATTGAAACTTTAAATTAATATTTCAAACAAGATCTGATCTTTGTGAAATTTAAAATGGAAGCATTTGACATTAAAATATTAGGAGGGTTTTCCTCTGAATGTTTAAAATTTAAACTTTAAATTAATATTTCAAATGAGCTTAGATCTCCATGAAATTTAAAATGAAAGCATTAGACATAAAAATATTAGGTCGGTTTTCCTCTGATTAAGAAAAATTGAAACTTTAAATTAACATTTCAAACGAGATCTGATCTTTGTGAAATTCAAAATGGAAGCATTTGACATTAAAATATTAGGTGGGTTTTCCTCTTATTGTGTAAAATTGAAACTTTAAATTAATATTTCAAACAAGCTCGGATCTCTGTGAAATATAAAATAGAACCATTTGACATCAAAATATTAAGAGGGTTTTCCTATAATTGAGAAAAATTAAAACTTAAAATTAATATTTCAAACAAGATCCGATCTTCATGAAATTGAAAATGGAAGCATTTGACATAAAAATATTAGGTGGTTTTCCTCTGATTGTGTAAAATTGAAACTTTAAACTAATATTTCAAACGAGCTCAGATCTCTATGAAATATAAAATAGAAGGATTTGACATTAAAATATTAGGTGGGTTTTCCTCTAATTGAGAAAAATTGAAAGTTTAAATTAATATTTCAAATGAGCTCTGATGTTCATGAAATTTAAAATGGAAGCATTTGACATCAAAATATTAGGTGGGTTTTCCTCTGATTGTGGAAAATTGAAACTTTTTTGTCACATGTTTTACCTCTAGGTGCAAAATTGAAACTATAAATTAATATTTTAAATGACCTCGGATCTTCAAAAAATTTAAAATGGAAGCATTTGACATGAAAATTTAAAATGGAAGAATTTGACATGAAATAATAAATTAATATTTCAAACAAGCTCTGATCTTTAAAAAAAATTAAATTGGAAGCATTTGACATCAAATTACTAGGTGGGTTTTCCTCTGATTGTGTAAAATTGAAACATGAAATTAATATTTCAAACGAGCTATGATCTCTGTGAAATTTAAAAATAGAAGCATTTGACATCAAAATATTAGGTGGGATTTCCTCTAATTGAGAAAAATTGAAACTTTAAATTAGTATTTCAAATGAGATTCGATCTTCGTGAAATTTAAAATGGAAGCATTTGACATTAAAATATTAGGTGGGTTTTCCCCTGATTGTGTAAAATTGAAACTTTAAATTAATATTTCAAATGAGCTCGGATCTCCGTGAAATTTAAATAGAAGCATTTGGTATCAAAATATTAGGTGGGTTTTCCTCTGATTGAGCAAAATTAAAAGTTTAAATCAATATTTCAAACGAGATGTGATGTTAGTGAAATTTAAAATGGAACCATTTGACATCAAAATATTAGCTGGGTTTTCCTTTGATTGTGCAAAATTGAAACTTTTTGTGAGTCATTTTAAGTCCAGGAGAAAAATTTAAACTTTAAATTAATATTTCAAATGAGCTCAGATCTTCGTTAATTTTAAAATGGAAGCATTTGACATCAAAATATTAGGTGGGTTTTCCTCTGATTGAGCAAAATTGAAACTTTAAATTAATATTTCAAACGAGCTCCGATCTTCATGAAATTTAAATTCAAAACATTTGACATAAAAATATAAGGTGGGTTTTCCTCTGATAGTGTAAAATTGAAAATTGAAATTAATATTTCAAACAAGCTCGGACCTCCATGAAATTTAAAATAGAAGCATTTGACATCAAAATTTGAGGTGGGTTTTCCTCTGATTGAGAAAAATTGAAACTTTAAATTAATATTTTAAACGAGATCCGATCTTTGTGAAATTTGAAATGGAAGCATTTGACTTTAAGATATTAGGTGGGTTTTCCTCTGATTGTGTGAAATTGAAACTTTAAATTAATATTACAAATGTGCTCGTTTCTCTGTTGAATTTAAAATAGAAGCATTTGACATCAAAATATTAGGTGGCTTTTCCTCTGATTAAGGAAAATTAAAAGTTTAAATTAATATTTCAAATGAGCTCTGATGTTCATGTAATTTAAAATCAAAGCATTTGACATCAAAATATTAGGTGGGTTTTCCTCTGATTATGCAAAATTGAAACTTTTTTGCGACACATTTTACGTCCGTGAGCAAAATTGAAATTTTAAATTAATATTTCAAATGAGCTCAGATCTTCATGAATTATAAAATGGAAGCATTTGAGATCAAAATATTAGGTGGTTTTTCCTCTGATTGAGCAAAATTGAAACTTTAAATTAATATTTCAAACAAGCTCCGATCTTCATAAAATTTCAATTGGAAGCATTTGACATCATTATATTAGGTGGGTTTTCCACTGATTGTGTAAAATTAAAAATTGAAATTAATATTTCAAATGAGCTAAGATGTCCATAAAATTTAAAATAGAAGCATTTGACAATAAAATATTAGGTGGGTTTTCCTCTAATTGAGCAAAATTGAAACTTTAAATTAATATTTCAAACGAGATCTGATCTTCGTGAAATTTAAAATGGAAGTAATTGACATTAAAATATTAGGTGGGTTTTCCTCTGATTGTGTAAAATTGAAACTTTTAATTAATATTTTAGACAAGCTTGGATATGCGAAAACATAAAATAGAAGCATTTGACATCAAAATATTAGGTGGGTTTTCCTCTAATTGACAAAAATTGAAAGTTTAAATAAATATTTAAAATGAGCTTCGATGTTCTTGAAATTTAAAATGGAAGCATTTGATATCAAAATATTAGGTGGGTTTTCGTCTAATTGTGCAAAATTGAAATTTTTTTGTGACACATTTTATGTCTGGGACCAAAATTGAAACTTTAAATTAATATTTCAAACAAGCTCGGATCTTCATGAAATTTAAAATGGAAGCATTTGACATTAAAATATTATGTGGGTTTTCCTTTCAGAAAAATTGAAACTTCAAATTAATATTTCAAAAGAACTCGGATCTTAGTGAAATTTAAATTGGAATCATTTGATATCAAAATATTACATTGGTTTTCCTCTGATTGTGCAAAATTGAAACCTTTTTGTTACACGTTTTACATCCGAGAGTAAAATTGAAACTTTAAATTAATATTTCAAATGAGCTCGGATCTCCGTGAAATTTAAAATAGAAGCATTTGACGTCAAAATATTAGTTGGGTTTTCCTCTTATTGAGCAAAATTGAAACTTTAAATTGATATTTCAAACGAGATCTGATCTTTGTGAAATTTAAAATGGAAGCGTTTGATATTAAAATATTAGGTGGGTTTTCCTCTGATTGTGTAAAATTGAAACTTTAAATTAATATTTCAAACAAGCTCAGATCTCCGTGAAATTTAAAATAGAAGCATTTGAGATCAAAATATTAGGTGGGTTTTCCTCTGATTGAGCAAAATTGAAAGTTTAAACTAATATTTCAAACGAGCTCCGATGTTTGGGAAATTTAAAATGGAAGCATTTGACATCAAAATATTAGGTGGGTTTTCCTCTGATTGTGCAAAATTGAAACTTTTTTGTGACATGTTTTATGTCCGGGAGCAAAATTGAAACTTTAAATTAATATTTCAAATGAGCTTGGAATTTCTGAAATTCAAAATGGAAGCATTTGACATCAAAATATTATGTGGGTTTTCCTCTGATTATGCAAAATTGAAACTTTTTTGTGACACATTTTGTGTCAAGGAGAAAAATTGAAACTTGATATTAATATTTTAAACGAGCTCGGATCTCTGTGGAATTTAAAATAGAAGTGTTTGATATCAAAATATTAGGTGGGTTTTCCTTTGATTGAGCAAAATGAAAACTTTAAATTAATATTTCAAACGAGATCCGATCTTTGTGAATTTTAAAATGGAAGCATTTGACATTAAAATATTAGGTGGGTTTTCCTCTGATTGTGTAAAATTGAAACTTGAAATTAATATTTCAAAAAAGCTTGGATCTTCATGAAATTTAAAGTAGAAGCATTTGACATCAAAATATTAGGTGGGTTTTCCTCTAATTGAGCAAATTTGAAAGTTTAAATTAATATTTCAAACTAGCTCTGATGTTCATAAAATTCAAAATGGAACCATTTGACATCAAAATATTAGGTGGGTTTTCCTGTGATTGTGCAAAATAGAATGTTTTTTGTGACACGTTTTACGTCTGACAGTAAAATTGAAACTTTAAATTAATATTTCAAATGAGCTCGACTCTTCGTGAAATTTCAAATGGAAGCATTTGACATCAAAATATTAGGTGGTTTTTCCTTTGATTGTGTAAAATTAATATTTCAAATGAGCTCGGATCTTCGTGAAATTTAAAATAGAAGCATTTGACATCAAAATATTGGGTGGGTTTTCCTCTAAATGAGAAAAATTGAAACTTTAAATTAATATTTCAAATGATATCCAATCTTTGTGAAATTTAAAATGGAAGCATTTGACATTAAAATATTAGTGGGTTTTGCTCTGATTGTGTAAAATTGAAACTTTAAATTAATATTTCAAACGAGCTCAGATCTTCGATAAATTTAAAATAGAAGCATTTGACATCAAAATATTAGGTGGGTTTTCCTCTAATTTAGAAAAATTGAAAGTATAAATTAATATTTCAAACGAGCTCTGATGTTCGTGAAATTTAAAATGGAAGCATTTGACATCAAAATATTAGGTGGGTTTTCCTCTGATTTTGCAAAATTGAAACTTTTTTGTGACACATTTTACGTCCTGGAGTAAAATTGAATCTTTAAATTAATATTTCAAATGAGCTCGGATCTTTGTAAAATTTAAAATGGAAGCATTTGATATCAAAATATTAGGTGGGTTTTCCTGTATTTGAGCAAAATTAAAACTTTAAATTAATATTTCAAACAAGTTTCGATCTTCGTGAAATTTAAATTGGAAGCATTTGACATCAAAATGTTAGGTGGGTTTTCCTCTGATTATGTATAATTTAAACTTGAAATTAATATTTCAAATGAGCTCTGATCTCCATGAAATTTAAAATAGAAGCATTTCACATCAAAATATTAGGTGGGTTTTCCTCTGATTGAGCAAAATTGAAACTTTAAATTAATATTTCAAACAAGATCTGATCTTCGTGAAATTTAAAATGGAAGCATTTGACATTAAAATATTAGGTGGG
>MU223226.1:2074015-2094735 GCA_018584345.1 Thuja plicata
ATGAGCTATGGTATGGTAAAACACCCAATGTAAGTTACTTCAAAAATTTTGGCAGTCAATGTTATGTCTTAAAAGATCAAAGAAATGGAAAGCTAGATGCCAAAAGTGATGAAGGTATTTTTTTGGGATATTCTACCAAAAGAAAAGCTTTTAAATATCTACTCAAGGCTTCTAACAAAATAGTTGAAAGTGAAAATGTAAAGATTGATGAATTTGCAGAAAATAATGAGCTGGAAAGCACAAAAGAACCAGAGGACTACAACAAGTTTGTATACCATGAAGAACCCATAACTTTACCCGAGCAACAGTGCTTAAATCCAAAATAATAGAATGTTGCAACTGATAGTCAGAATGTTGTTACCAACGGTCAGGTTAATGATCAAGATAATATGCAAGGTAATGAAGATAAAGATGATATGCAAAGAGCTGTACCTGTACTTGGAAGATATGTAAGAAGGAACCATCTAGAGGACCAGATCATAGGAGATAAGAAAGTTGGTACAAGAACAAGGAGTAAGTCTTTAAAATCAAATTACTTTATTTGTGAGTTTGAACCAAAGTCTATCAATGTTGCACTAGATAATGAAGAATGGATAAGTGCTATGAATGATGAGATTTAATATATTGAAAAGAAAAAAACATGGTCACTTGTGCCAAGACCAGATGACAAGAATGTCATCGGTACAAAATGGATATTCAGGAACAAACTGAACAAGAATGGAGAAGTCACAAGGAACAAAGCAAGACTAGTATGCAAGGGGTATGCACAAGAGGAAGATATAGACTATGGAGAAACCTTTGCACCCATTGCTAGGCTAGAAGGAGTAAGAATTCTACTTGCTTATGCTGCATACAAAGGATTCAAAGTATATCAAATGGACGTCAAATAAGCATTCCTAAATGGAATACTTGAAGAAGAGGTATACATTGAACAACTAAAAGGGTTTGTGGATCCAAACAAGAGGAACATGGTATGTAGACTTCACAAAGCCTTGTATGGATTAAAACAAGCTCCCAGAGCCTGGTATGAATGACTTATGTAATAAGTATTGGATTCATAAGGACTAGTGAGAACAGTAATCTTTATTTAAAAGAAGATACTAATGCTAACACTTTGATTGATGAAATATTTGTTGATGAAATCATACTTAGAGGAAATGATATGCTATGCAAATCATTTTCTGATGAGATGAGCAAGGAATTTGAGATGTCTATGTTTGGAGAGATCAAGTTCTTTCTTAGTCTGTAGATCATTCAACAAAGTGAAGGTATTTTCATTACACAGTCCAAATACATCAAAGAAGTCCTGAAAATATTCAAGATGGAAGATTCCAAACTTGTTGAAATACCAATGGCTACTAGATGCAAATTAACAAAGGAAGACAAGACAACAAAGGTAAATCAGACTCTATACAGATCAATGATAGGGAAACTCATTTATGTTGTACACACTAGACCAGATATTGCACATGTAGTAGGAATTGTTGCTAGATTTTCTGCTAACCCCAAGGAATCACATATAACTACTATAAAAAGAATTCTAAGATATCTGAAAAATACTGAGGAATTTGGCTTATGGTATAGAAGAGAAGGCAAATTTGAATTAAAAGTGTTTACTGATGCTGATTGGGCTGGAAATCTTGATGACCGGAAGAGCACAATTGGAGGAGCATTCTTTATGGGTGACAAACTTGTCACATGGATTAGCAAGAAGCAAGGATGCATCTCTTAGTCTACTACAGAAGCACAATATGTTGCTGCTACTGCAAACTGCTCAAATATTGCATGGATCAAACAATTGCTAGAAGGTATGCATATGAAGATCATAGAACTAGTAGTTATTTATTGTGACAACACTAGTGCAATAAATATTTCCAAGAATCCAGTCATGCATACAAAGACTAAACACATTGCCATGAAGTATCATTATTTAAGAGAACAAGTTCAAGAAAAAGAGGTGATACTTGAATATGTGCAATCAAAAGAACAATTGGCTGATATCTTCACCAAGCCACTGCCCAAGGATACATTTGAGTACCTGAGAAAAAGAATAGGGGTCAAACCCATGTCTAACAATCAGTAAAAGGACTGGATGCTGCATCAGCCATATATTATCATAATATCATTCATGATTGATGCAATAGAAGCTGAACTTCAAAGCTACATCTATATATAGAGAGGTATATATCAGAATGAGAGCACCAAAATAGATTGTTATATTGATGATGGATAAGGGAAATTCAAGGAATATATTATAGATAGAAGACATTGTTTGACAACATGTCAGATATTTGTGAAAATATTTGTTTGGCATTAATGTCAAAGGGAGAGAATGTATCCATATTATCATCATAAACTATTCATTATCAGATTACTCCAAATAGGGAGAGATCATATCCAAAGGGAGAGAATTTGTATAAAAGTTGCAAACAAAACACAAAGACATCAAAGAAGAAGAACAGTCAAAGAGGACACAACACATCAGAAGAAGGAATAGAAAGCTGCAAGAATAAAATCTGAGCTAATACAGAGCTCACTGGTAGTCAGACATTTTATCGGTTATCAAAACAAACTATTTGGTAATTTGATGAATCTCAACAATTGTATTTCATAATGTATTAGCAATAGTATAGTGTGATCATATAATATGTTTCCATCAATGCCAAAGGGAGAGATTGATGACATGTAACTGATTGAATGTTTGACAATGTTAAGTTGAAGATGATGTAAGATATTAAATAAGTTAATGGTTTGTATTGTCATTGATGTCAACTTGATATCATCTGTATAGTCATATACATAATGCCAAAGACTTCAAAGAATAAATGGAATAAAGGTTATGCTTTCAACAATGCATAAAAGTCAAGTATTCACTAAGTGACAGACTACACTGGCAGAGTGCACACCATCAGTAAAGATAGAGATAAAAGTCACAGTGATGCCCGACGAGTAGAAGACAGTGTTTCCCGACGAAGCAGAATCAAAGGATGCCCGACAAGCTAAAAATAGTATTTCTCGACGAGAAAAAATCCAATGATGCCCGACGGATAGAGATCCTGAAGCTAACAGAAGCTGCACCGATGGAAGTGGCAGTTGTCACTAGCAACGAAAGCAGAGTTGACTGACAGAACAGAGAGATCAGAAAATGACAAAATATCTAGCTGGTAGAGCTAAAGGATAGACTTAACTAGTTTTTTGATTTGTTTTATTCGACCATAGTTAAGTAAGCGATTTGTACAGTTGGCAAGAAGATAACTACAAGATAAATCAGGAGTTAAAGCCGTAAATCAATTTGGATGGATTGTTTTTTATGCCAAGAATCAAGAACCTAGAATTAAGGAACATCATGTCTATATAAGAGACAAGCATAATTCACTTCCATAAGCAATCAGATACACGGGGGAGTGAACTGATAGAAGATGCTAAAGAGAAAATGATGAAGGATAAACTTCATGTAGTCTTGATCAATCAAGCCAAGGGAGAGATAAAGAATTTTGTAGACATTGATGAATAGAAAAGAACAGCATCAAAGAGAAGAAAGAGTTAATTACAAAGGAATTGAATTGATACATTGATCAGAAAGATATTGTAAGTAAATAGATCTGAAAATTGACAATTCAGTTGCATTAGAAATAGGTCATTTTGTTTCAGTTTAACCATTAAAGCATTAAGTCTCTTAACAGAGTAGGACTTAACAGTATTTTGTAATTGAGATATATCCTAACAGATTACCAGAAGGTTGACTCATGTTAGTAGCATCGGTCTTACCTAAAGCCTATTGACAGTCTAAGAAGGAGGCTGACTGAAGGATGGTAGTAAGATTAGCATAAAGCCTATTGACAGTCATGAGACTGATTTTCAAGGATGGTAGCATAGATGCCAGATACTAAGTGACAACCTATGTATAAAAGTCCTCTAACAAGGTCGCACTTAACTGTGTGTTTGTAACCTTTAATAGGGTTGGCTCCTAACAGAGCTCACTTCAGAAGAATGAAAATCTGGGGTACCGGTCCCAGTGGTTTTTCCCTTAACAGGGTTTCCACATTAAAATCCTTGTGTTATATGTGTGTGGTTCATTACTTTATTGTTTTACAATCTACATATGAATTTATAGATTGATTGGTATACTCTACATATTTACTGAGTATCGGTAAATATAGTTTACTGCTTATCAGTTATCAAGGAGAATAAGGACAGACAAGGTAAACTGACAGACAATTATTTGTTTCAAGTATTTCAAAGGCATCCATCTTGTAGGGACTTAATAATTGGAGAAGTATTGATTAGTGGATTAAAGTTTAAATTGGATAAATTTCTAAGGCCATTGATTCACCCCCCCTCACAGTTATTACTAACATTCACATAAAAATATTAGGTGGGTTTTCCTATGATTGAGCAAAATTGAAACTTTAAATTAATATTTCAAACGAGATCCGATATTAGTGAAATTTAAAATGAAAGCATTTGAAATTAAAATATTAGGTGGGTTTTCCTCTTATTGTGTAAAATTGAAACATTAAATTAATATTTCAAACAAACTTGGATCTCCGTGAAATTAAAAATAGAAGCAATTGACATCAAAATATGAGGTGGGTTATCCTCTGATTGAGCAAAATTGAAAGTTTAAATTATTCTTTCAAACGATATCTGATGTTTGTGAAATTTAAAAAGGAATCATTTGACATCAAAATATTAGGTGGGTTTTCCTCTAATTGTGCAAAATTGAAACTTTTTTGTGACACATTTTATGTCTAGGAGCAAAATTAAAAATTTAAATTAATATTTCAAATGAGCTTAGATCTACGTGAAATTTAAATTGGAAGCATTTGACATAAAAATATTAGGTGGGTTTTACTCTGATTGAGCAAAATTGAAACTTTAAATTAATATTTCAAACGAGTTCCGATCTTCGTGAAATTTAAGTTGGAAGCATTTGACATCAAAATATTACGTGGGTTTTCCTCTGATTGTGTAAAATTGAAACATAAAATTAATATTTCAAATGAGCTCGGATCTCAATGAAATTTCAAATAGAAACATTTGACATCAAAATATTAGGTGGGTTTTCCTCTGATTAAGCAAAATTGAAACTTTAAATTAATATTTCAAATGAGATTCGATCTTCGTGAAATCTAAAATGGAAGAATTTGAAATTAAAATATTAGGTGGCTTTTCCTCTAATTGTGTAAAATTTAAACTTTATATTAATATTTCAAATGAGCTCAGATCTCCGTAAAATTCAAAATGGAAGCATTTGACAAAAATATATTAGGTGGGTTTTCCTCTGATTGAACGAAATTGAAACTTTAAATTAATATTTCAAATGAGCTCAGATCTCCATAAAATTTAAAATAGAAGCATTTGACATCAAAATATTAGGCGGGTTTTCCTCTGATTGAGAAAAATTGAAACTTTAAATTAATATTTCAAACGAGCTCCGCTCTTCATGAAATTTAAGTTGGAATCATTTAAAATCAAAATATTAGGTGGGTTTTCGTCTGATTGTGTAAAATTGAAACTTGAAATTAATATTTCAAATGAGCTTGGATCTCCGTGAAATTTAAAATAGAAGTATTTGACATCAAAATATTAGGTGGGTTTTCCTCTGAATGAGAAAATTTGAAACGTTAAATTAATATTTCAAATGAGATCCGATCTTCGTGAAATTTAAAATGGAAGCATTCGACATTAAAATATTAGGTGGCTTTTCCTCTGATTGTGTAAAATTGAAACTTTATAGTAATATTTCAAATGCGCTCAGATTTCCGTTAAATTTAAAATAGAAGTATTTGACATCAAAATAATAGGTGGGTTTTCCTCAGACTGAGAAAAATTGAAATTTTAAATTAATATTTCAAATGAGCTTCGATGTTCATGAAATTTAAAATGGGAGTATTTGACATCAAAATATTAGGTGGGTTTTCCTTTGATTGTGCAAAATTGAAAATTTTTTGTGACACATTTTTACATCCGCGAGAAAAATTGAAACTTTCAATTAATATTTCAAACAAGCTCGAATCTTTGTGAAATTTAAAATTGAAGCATTTTACATCAAAATATTAGGTGGGTTTTCCTTAGATTGAGAAAAATTTAAACTTTAACTTAATATTTCAAACGTGCTCTGATCTTCATGATATTTAAATTGGAAGCATTTGACATCAAAATATTAGGTTGGTTTTCCTCTGATTGTGTAAAATTATAACTTGAAATTAATATTTCAAAAGAGCTCGGATCTCCGTGAAATTTTAAATAGAAGAATTTGACATTAAAATATTAGGTGGGTTTGCCTCTGATTGTGCAAAATTGAAACTTTTTTGTGACACGATTTACGTCCTGGAGAAAAATTGAAACTTTAAATTAATATTTCAAACAAGCTCGGATCTTCATGAAATTTCAAATGGAAGCATTTGACAGCAAAATATTAGGTGGGTTTTCCTCTAATTGAGAAAAATTGAAACTTTAAATTAATATTTCAAACGAGGTTCGATCTCCCTAAAATTTAAATTGGAAGGATTTGACATCAAAATATTAGGTGGGTTTTCCTTTGATTGCATAAAACTGAAACTTGAAATTAATATTTCAAATGAGCTCGGATCTCCAAGAAATTTAAAATAGAATCATTTGACATCAAAATAGTAGGTGGCTTTTTCTTTGATTGAGCAAATCTGAAACTTTAAATTAATATTTCAAATGAGATCTGATATTCGTGAAAATTAAAATGGAAGCATTTGACATTAAAATATTAGGTGGGTTTTCCTTGGATTGTGTAAAATTGAAACTTGAAATTGATATTTCAAACGAGCTCAGATCTCCATGAAATTTAAAAAAGAAGCATTTGACATAAAAATATTAGGTGGGTTTTCCTCTGATTAAGCAAAATTGAATGTTTAAATTACTATTTCAAATGAGCTCCGATGTTTGTGAAATTTAAAATGGAAGCATTTGACATCAAAATATTAGGTGGGTTTTCCTCTGATTGTGCAAAATTGAAACTTTTTTGTGACACATTTTACATATGGGAGCAAAATTGAAACTTTAAATTATTATCTCAAACAAGCTCGGATCTTCATGAAATTTAAAATGGAAGCATTTGACATCAAAATATTAGGTGGGTTTTCCTTTGATTAAGTAAAATTGAAACTTTAAATTAATATTTCAAACGAGCTCCAATCTTTGTGAAATTTATATTGGAAGCATTTGACATCAAAATATTAGGTGAGTTTTCCTCTGATTGTGTAAAATTAAAACTTGAAATTAATATTTCAAACCAGCTTGAATCTCCATGAAATTTAAAATAGAAGCATTTGACATCAAAATATTAGGTGGGTTATCGTCTGATTGAGAAAAATTGAAACTTTAAATTAATATTTCAAACAAGATCCAATCTTCGTGAAATTTAAAATGGAAGCATTTGAGATTAAAATATTAGGTGGGTTTTCCTCTGATTGTGTAAAATTGAAACTTTAAATTAATATTTCAAACAAGCTCGGATCTCCATGAAATTTAAAATAGAAGCATTTGACATCAAAATAGTAGGTGGGTTTTCCTTGGATTGAGCAGAATTGAAACTTTAAATTAATATTTCAAACGAGCTCTGATCTTCATTAGTTTTAAATTGGAAGCATTTGACATCAAAATATTAGGTGGGTTTTCCTTTGATTGTGTATAATTGAAACATGAAATTAAATTTCAAACGAGCTCGGATCTCCATGAAATTTAAAATAGAAGCATTTGACATATAAATATTATGTGGGTTTTCCTCTGATTGAGCAAAATTGATACTTTAAATTAATATTTCAAACGAGATACGATCTTTGTGAAATTTAAAATGGAAGCATTTGACATTAAAATAATAGGTGGGTTTTCCTCTGATTGTGTAAAATTGAAACTTTAAATTAATATTTTGAACGAGCTTGGATCTCCATGAAATTTAAAATAGAAGTATTGGACATAAAAATATTAGGCGGGTTTTCCTCTGATTAGGCAAAATTGAAATTTTAAATTAATATTTCAAATGAGATCCGATGTTCATGAAATTTAAAATCAAAGCATTTGACATCAAAATATTAGGTGGGTTTTCCTCTAATTGTGCAAAATTGAAACTTTTTTGTGACATGTTTTACGTTCGGGAGGAAAATTGAAACTTTAAATTAATATTTCAAACAAGCTTGGATCATCGTGAAATTTAAAATGGAAGCATTTGACATCAAAATATTAGGTGGGTTTTCCTCTGATTGAGTAAAATTGAAACTTTAAATTAATATTTCGAACGAGCTCTGATCTTCGTGAATTTTAAATTGGAAGCATTTGACATAAAAAATATTAGGTGGTTTTTCCTCTGATTGTGTAAAATTGAAACTTGAGATTAATATTTCAAATGAGCTCAGATCTCCATGAAATTTAAAATAGAAGCATTTGACATATAAATATTAGGTGGGTTTTCCTCAGGTTGAGCAAAATTGAAACTTGAAATTAATATTTCAAACGAGATTTGATGTTCACAAAATTTTAAATGGAAGCATTTGACATTAAAATATTAGGTGGGTTTGCCTCTGATTATGTAAAATTGAAACTTTAAATTAATATTTCAAATGAGCTTGGATCTCCGTGAAATTTAAAATAGAAGCATTTGACATCAAAATATTAGGTGGGTTTTCCTCTGATTGAGTAAAATTGAAAATTGAAATTAATATTTCAAACAAGCTCTGATGTTCATGAAATTTAAAATGGAAGCATTTGGCATCAAAATATTAGGTGGGTTTTCCGCTGATTGTGCAAAATTGAAACTTTTTTGTGACACGTTTTACGTTAGGGAGTAAAATTGAAACTTTAAATTAATATTTCAAACGAGCTCGGATCTTCATGAAATTTAAAATGGAAGCATTTGACATGAAAATATTAGGTGGGTTTTCCTCTAATTGAGAAAAATTGAAACTTTAAATTAATATTTCAAACGATCTCCGATCTTCGTGAAATTTAAATTTGAAGCATTTGAGATCAAAATATTAGGTGGGTTTCCCTCTGATTGTGTAAAATTGAAACTTGAAATTAATATTTCAAACCAGCTCTGGTCTCCGTGAAATTTAAAATAGAAGCCTTTGAAATCAAAATATTCATTGGGTTTTCCTTTTATTGAGCAAAATTGAGACTTTAAATTAATATTTTAAACGAGATCTGATCTTCATAAAATTTAAAATAGAAGCATTTGACATAAAAACATTAGGTGGGTTTTCCTCTGATTGTGTAAAATATTAGTGTTGACAAGTTGACTTCCTAAGGATGCAGACTCATTTTATGTTGTCATCATGGCAACAAAGTCATGTTTAGTTTTTGTCATGAAAGATAAAATGACTAAGTATGAAAACAGGGTAGACAGAGATACTCAATGATCATCAGATCAGCGCACGTGTGAGAGATCGAGTCAACTTATGCACGTTCATATATAAGTTGTATGACATGTGTATATGCTACATCCAAACATGCATAGTATGAAACTATAGTATGGCAAAGTTACAGGTAGATCAGTAGACCAACAGTCCAGAAGACAAAGCATGGAAGCCGACTACTATTTTGATCAGCGTGAATTATTTTGTGATGTAATGGCTAAGCGCCTTTTGTTTTATGGTTTTAATGATGTAATTATCATTGTAGGAAACACACTTGAGCTGACTTGTTCAGAAGCGTTGTATATTTTGTTTTAGGGCCAACTAGTGTTTTGTTTTGGGTCGCGCCTATTCAGATATGAACATATAAGTATGTAATGTAAAGTAATGTTACAAGCATCGATAATAATGTAAGAGGAAGATACATAGGGATAGTATAATGAAGTTAGTATATGATATAGCTCTTTAAGAGAGTAAGAGAATTCACACATACACAACTTATCAGACAACAGTGTCATCACAACAGTTCATTTTGATATAGTGCATATAATCTTTCAGAAGGTTGTAGCCTTCATCTTATCGGGTAGTGAGCCTAGGCAGTGAGCCATATACCTTTAACAGGGTTTTGTAAAAGACTCCTAACAGGGTCAGACCTTTAACTAGGTCATTGTACTCATATTGTAAAGTCTTCTTCTAACAAGGCAACGGAACTCTCACAAGTTCATTATACTTAGTACAATATTTGTGGGTACTAATTCCCACTGGGGTTTTCCTCTAATCAAATTTTCTCGATAATCATATCATGTGTTATGAGTTCTTATGTTAAGCTTCATTCTATGTATGTTTGATTTATGTTTAAAGTTGCTAAAAAGTAATAAATAGACAAACATTGATTCACCCCCCCTCTTAGTGTTTCTAACAATTGGTATCAGAGCTCTGGTCCTCAGCAAATAAGTTTAACCACTTGAAGAGATCATGGACTCAGCAGAAGCAAAACATTTGAAAAAGAATCTTGAAGTAACTCTTGAAGATCTTGATAGAACTGAAAAAGAAAATGAAGAACTTAGACTGAAAGTTGATGGCTCACAAATGCTTATCAAGAAACTAAGAAAAGATTTGAAAGATTGTTCTACAAGTGACTTAGGGAAAATGATCAAAAATCTTAATGAAGAGAATATGTCTCTGAAAGATAACATTGAGAATCTGGATGAATCTCCCAGACAACCAAATTGATATTGAAGAAAAGATCAAAGAAAGCAAACAACTAGATGATGAACTTTTAAAAGGAAACATGAAAGTTCTGGAATTGGAAAACATAAAAAAGAAGTTAGAATCTGAATTAAAAAAAGCAAAGGATAAGATTGATAAACTACACACAAGATCTGATTCACTTCAATCTCAGCTCAATGCACAAAAGAAAAAAGGTGACACTACTAGTCTTGGATTCAATATAACACAAACTAAAGTAAATTCATTACAAGAAAGAGAGAAACCTCATGAAGCATCTTCAGAAGCAAGGAAAGTTGAAAATGTTGAAGAGATTAAAGAAAATCTACCAAAAAGGGAAATCAAGCAAGTTAATAGAACTTGTTATGCACTTAAAAAACATTGTCATTTGGCAAGAGATTGCAAAGAGGTAAGACCTTTTAATGGTTATCGTTTCTCTTGTAATAAATTTTTTCATAGGGCTATACATTGCAAAACAAATCAAAGAAATCAGTCATAGTAGAATCAAAGAAGAATGAATCAAAATAATCAGAGAAATCAACCTCAAAGAAATTTGCAAAACACTACATGTCAGATATGTAACTACAATGGACACACAACAAAGTAATGCAACATGATGAACAAGAGCATCAGACCTCCTATCATTTGTCACACACGTGGAAAGGCTGGAAACATCTCAAGGTTTTATAGATCCAAAACTCAAAAACAAGAAGATCCTAAGAAATCACTATTTGAAGAGAAAGGAGAAGTTAAGTTTGTTCAAGCAAATGAAGATTCAAGAAAAATTTGGGTTGAAGTAAAGAAGGACAATGATTTTGACAAAGTAGTTGATGCATCCACAGTGGACGCACCCTCTACTTCTGCTTGAATAGACCTTCTTGGTCTTAGGGGGAGCTATTCTAGCTCAAGACCCTTGTGCGGTTGGTATACTCATCTCTGAGTATGCGCCTATGATATCATGGTTACAAGAACATAATATTGCTATGTACATTCATGCACTTTCTAAAATGCATTAGGATCTAAGTTTCAAAATCTTTGAGTAATTAATGCATCATTGCAAATATTAAATGTGGTAGATTGTATAAAAGAAAGTAAGTGTTCGATCCTTCTCACACTTGCATTCGAGAGAACATAATTTGGAGAGCATTGGAGCACTAAATATCAAGGGATGAAAGCATAACATATTTGGCAGTTGAGGGAATGGACAAGGAGTTTGAAACAAAACCCTAGCAGTCGCACCATTTTGGAATTTCGTGAAACCCTACTTAAGAAAGTTCCAAGTAAGTATGGCAACCCCAGTTGTGTTTGATATAGTAGAGAAGAAGAAATTTGTATTCAAGAGGCATCCATTCAAATCCATACTGGATGATGTGGAAGGGGCTTTCTCTAAAACCCCGCTAGGTGTTGTTCATGTGGAAGATATCTGTGTGTATATTTACTGTAAGAAGGAAACAGTAGGAGATGTCAGCATAGCCACTCAGATGGGATCAATGATGAAACCTGATTACACATTCAAGGATGAGTTCGCGCACTTGACAGATAACCCTATTTTTGAATACTTGAATGCGCATGAGTTTGATGAGCCAGAGTGGGTGAAGATTTTGTTAAGCAGAATACATGATGACCTTTATTGGATTGGTGAGGTCCCTGTGCGCATCACTATAGACCTAATCCATGAATTAACCAGAATTCCCAAGACTAGACTAGTTTTTCCTACTGGTAAAGATGTCAAGAAACTAATTGAGAAAGTTTGCGTATCTAGGAGCGACAAGCACAGAATGAAAGTTTTTCCTATCAAAGAAGATGACATAAAACTCTTAACAATGATACTTGGGTATAAGTTTTAGTAAGAAAGCAGGTTGAACAGTGTCTCTGCAGCAATAGTCCTAGCAGCTATAAGAATGGTGAAGGACAACACTCAATACAACCTATGTGAGATCTTGTGTGGTCAATTGATTGAAACCATTCGAATTATCAAGCATGATAGGAGCAAGATATTCAGGTTTGGATCTCTGATCATCTAATTGTATTTCCATATAGTTGGAAAGGTTGCAAACCTTTACCTACATAGGAGAAAACCCACAATGTCTCAGATTTCTCTTAAGGTAACCTTAGAGAGTAGTGCAAGGGATGCCATGGATACGGATATAAAGACATTGAGGATAAAAATGCAGAATAGGTTCAGACTATCTGAGAAGATAGTTGACAAATACAAGGATACCATATGTTTCATGGTAGAAAAAGATTGCACATGCATGGAAGCAGTTGAACCTAGAACCAAATGGATTCATCCTCTTGGTTATGAAGTGGAAGATCATGTGTTAGAAGGATATGCGCAAGTTCTATTATCAACACCCAAAGATCTTAATGAGCCTAGGTGGTGCACTTGCAGAGAGAAGACCAATGAAGTGGATACTATCTTACACAGTGCTGATAATAAAAGGAAAGCATCCAGAATTACATCTAACATACTGAAAGTTCATGGAGTCACTCAAGAAGATCTTGACAAAGCCAGAGATGCCAAGATAGAAAAAGAACTTGAGAAAGCTGAACAGATCCAGAAGAAGAAGAAAGTAGAGAGCACCTCTACGCCCTCTACCACCATTGACTTAGATTCATCTCCACTGTCTACATCAAGCAAGAAGACTAGAGGAAGAAAATAGGCACCCACAAATCACCCATCCTCAAGGAACACTCAAAGCAAAGCAAAGAATACTCAAGCTCCTCTTAAGGTAGGATTTAGACCTAGTCTAAATGTGTTAAGAAATAGAATTGTAAATGAAGGGAGATTAGATACACTTTCTAAAGTCTATGACAAATATAGGGAAATTGATAAGACTGAGATACACTCTATGATCATATCTCATATGATCAAGTTCAAAAAGATAGTGCTTGAACTCAAGACAGTGATACCAGATCAGTTATGGAACTTGTTGGAGATCATGAAAAGACATGCAATTGAGGAAAACATGAGGATAAGAGAGGAAACATTGGATACTCTTCTTCCTGTATGCTCGCATGATGAGAAGGCTATATTATTAGATCTGGTGAAGCCTCATCTCTGAACTAAGACATGGACCTTACAGATTATGAACAAAGAATATGAGTAGATAGGTAAGGAAACTGAAAAGGCATTTGCACAAGTGTTTATGGATAGACACATGTATCCACCAACGGCGCCTATAGATAAAGTTACTCCAGCTCCTCCCAAACAGGTTACAAAACTAGTGGTTTAGATTGCATCTATGATAGGTCCACAGGCTTCAGCACCCATAGTGACAATAACTTTTGATACAGATAAAGATTTAGAAGACACTATAGTAGTTGACAATGTCAAGATATCCATGACTGCATCTGAAAAAGATATGGACAAAGTTGATAAGGCATTTGTAAGCACTAAATAAATGTGCACTAATGATACCTCTGCACAACAAGATGAAGTTCCCATCAATGATCAAACTGACATAAATGAAGATACTCAAGATGATACTCAAGGTGACAAGACACCAATAAAAGAGAAACCAGTAAAGGTTGAATGCATGGATACAAGTCAGAATACTATATTCTCACCATCCACTCAACCATCTACCTCATTGTTGTCAAGGTTAACTCCTGATTTAGCAAGTTTGGATGCATGGGGAGAAGGAGACCTAATTAAGACCAGTATTCTTTCTATGGAAAAGGAAAAAGAGAAACAAGTGATGAGAAATCCTCACTTTCTAGAAATAGTAAACATATTAAATGACTTAGTGCCTATTGATCATAAAGTAGCTAAAGTCCAATCAGTTGAAGATGTGGACAATATTTTGTGAAAATTCAAATCTCACTTTATAAGCTTAGTAGACTCTGCTACTAAGATTGTAGAAGATGAATACAAGAAGGAGAGACTAAATGATTTGGTAAATAACTTTACCTTAGACTTGAACTCCTTAAAAATTTGGAAATCCATAATAAAAGAGTTGGCAGCTAAAGGCAAGAGAATCATAGCAAACTACATGGACAAAGTGAAGTTCACCTTTGAGCACACCAAAAAGGTAGAAGAGGTAGAGTTAATGGTGGATAGCATCAAAAAATCAGTTGAATCATCCACACAAGACATGAACATATGCAATAATGTCTATCAAGGATAGTTGGATAAAATTGAGAAGGCAAAGTTAGAAATCAGCAAGATAAGAATAAGACAAACCTAGTTGAGAAATGCACTTGTGCCATCTCTAGCAGTCCTTAATGAGAACATTAAATAGATTTATGACACCATGGTGACACATGATCAAGGTCCTTGCATGGATCTAACAAAAATGGAGAAAATGACATATGCCCTATGCGCGCATCTTCAGACAGTTGATGCTATGAAAGTATTTTGGCAGAAAGAGATTCAATCTCTTCAAATTGGATACCCTGAAGTTTACATGGAGTAAGTATGTATAAGACTTACTAGTTTTTGTACACCTTTGTAATTAATGTCAAAGGGGGAGTAATATAGAATGTGTATATGCGGAAAAGTATATGTTTATATCATTAAGATGTACAAGTCACATTTTGTGTTAAGTCATTTTGAGTAACTTGGCCACATTCCTTTGTTGCCATAAATGACAAAGGTGGAGATTGTTGGCAAGTTGACTTCCTGAGGATGCATGAATAATTTTGTGTTGTCATCATGGCAACAAATTCATGTTTATTTTTTATCATGAAAGAAAAAATGACTAAGTATGAAAACAGGGCAGACAGAGATACTCAACGATCAGCACATCAGCGCATGTGCAAGAGATCGATTCAGCTTATGCACGTTTAGATATAAGTTGTATGAAATGTGTACATGCTACATCTAGACATGCATAGTACAAAACTATAGTATGACAAAGTTACAGGCAGATCAGTAGACCAGCAGTCCAGAAGACAAAGCATGGAAGCCGACTACTATTTTGATCAACATGAATTATTTTGTGATGTATTGGCTAAGCGCCTTTTGTTATATTTTTGTAATGATGTAATTATCATTGTAGGAAACACACTTGAGCTGACTTGTTCGGAAGCATTGTATATTTTGTTTTAGGGCCGACTACTATTTTGTTTTGGGTCGCGCCTACTCAGTTATGAACATATAAGTATGTAATGTAAAGTAATGTTACAAGCATCGATAATAATGTAAGAGGAAGATACAAAGGGAAAGTATAATGAAGTAAGTATATGATATAGCTCTTTAAGAGAGTAAGAGCATTCACGCATACATGGAACTGATCAGACAACAGTGTCATCACAATAGTTCATTTTGATATAGTGCATATCATCTTTCAGAAGGTTGTAGCCTTCATCTTATTGGGCAATGAGCCTAGGCAGTAAGCCATATAACTTTAACAAGGTTTTGTAAAAGACTCCTAATAGGGTCAGACCTTTAACCAGGTCATTGTACTCATATTGTAAAGACTGATTCTAACAGGGCAAAGGAACTCTCACAAGTTCATTATACTTAGTACAATATTTGTGGGTACTAATTCCCACCGGGGTTTTCCTCTGATCAAGGTTTCCCCGTAATCATATAATGTGTTATGATGTCTTATGTTAAGCTTCATTCTATGTATGTTTGAATTATGTTTAAAGTTGTTGAAAAGTAATAAATAGACAAACACTGATTCACCCCCCACTGTCAGTGTTTCTAACAATTCGGTGGGTTTTCCTCTGATTGAGCAAAATTGAAAGTTTAAATTAATATTTCAAACGAGCTTGATACTAAAATATTAGATGGGTTTTCCTCTTACTGTGCAAAATTAAAACTTTTTTGTGACATGTTTTACATTAGGGAGAAAAATTGAAACTTTAAATGAATATTTCAAACGAGCTTGGATGTTCATGAAATTTAAAATGGAAGCATTCGATATCAAAACATTAGGTGGGTTTTCCTCTGATTGAGTAAAATTGAAACTTTAAATTAATATCTCAAACGAGCTCAGATCTTTGTGAAATTTAAATTGGAAGCATTTGACATCAAAATATTAGGTGGGATTTCCTCTGATTGTGTAAAATTGAAACTTGAAATTAACTTTACAAATGAGCTTGGATCTCTGTAAAATTTAAAATAGAAGCATTTGACATCAAAATATTAGGTGGGTTTTCCTCTTATTGAGAAAAATTGAAACTTTAAATTAATATTTTAAACAAGATCCGATCTTCATAAAATTTAAAATGGAAGCATTTGACATTAAAATAATAGGTGGGTTTTCCTCTGATTGTGTAAAATTGAAACTTTAAATTAATATTTCAAACAAGCTTGGATCTCCGTGAAATTTATAGTAAAAGCATTTGACACCAAAATATTAGGTGGGTTTTCCTCTGATTGAGAAAAATTGAAATTTTAAATTAACATTTCAAATGAGCTCCGATTTTTCATGAAATTTAAAATAGAAACATTTGACATCAAGATATTAGGTGGGTTATCCTCTGATTGTGCAAAATTGAAACTTTTTTGTGACACGTTTTATGATCGGGAAAAAAATTGAATCTTTAAATTAATATTTCAAATGATCCCAAATCTTTTTGAAATTTAAAATGGAAGCATTTGACATCAAAATATTAGGTGGGTTTCTCTCTGATTGAGTAAAATTGAAACTTTAAATTGATATTTCAAACGAGCTCCGATCTTTGTGAAATTTAAAATAGAAGCATTTGATATCAAAATGTTAGGTGGGTTTTCCTCTGATTGAGAAAAATTGAAACTTTAAATTAATATTTCAAATGAGATCTGATCTTCATGAAATTTAAAATAGAAGCATTTAACATTAAAATATTATGTGGGTTTTCCTCTGATTGTGTAAAATTGAAACTTTAAATTAATATTTCAAACAAGCTCGGGTCTCTGTGAAATTTAAAATAGAAGCATTTGACATCAAAATATTAGGTGGCTTTTTCTCTGATTGAGAAAAATTGTAAGGTTAAATTAATATTTCAATCGAGCTCCGATGTTGATGAAATTTAAAATAGAAGCATTTGACAATAAAATATTAGGCGGGTTTCCTCTGATTGTGCAAAATTGAAGCTTTTTTGTGACACATTTTATGTCCAGGAGAAAAACTAAAACTTTAAATTAATATTTCAAACGAGCTCGGATAGTCTTGAAATGTAAAATGGAAGCATTTGACATCAAAATATTAGGTGGGTTTTCCTCTAATTGAGAAAAATTGAAACTTTAAATTAATATTTCAAATGAGTTCGATCTTTGTGAAATTTAATTTTGAAGTTGACATCAAAATATTAGGTGGGTTTTCCTCTGATTGTTAAAAATTGAAACTTGAAATTAATATTTCAAATGCGCTAGGATATCCGTGAAATTTAAAATAGAAGCATTTCACATCAAAATATTAGGTGGGGTTTCCTATGATTGAGAAAAATTGAAACTTTAAATTAATATTTCAAATGAGATCTGATCTTAGTGAAATTTGAAAAGAAAGCATTTGACACTAAAATATTAGGTGGGTTTTCCTCTGATTGTGTAAAATTGAAATATTAAATTAATATTTCAAACGAACTCAGATCTTCGTGAAATTAAAAATAGAAGCAAGTGACATCAAAATATTAGGTGGGTTATCCTCTGAGTGAGAAAAATTGAAAGTTTAAATTAATATTTCAAACGAGCTCCGATGTTTGTGAAATTTAAAATGGAATCATTTGGCATCAAAATATTAGGTGGGTTTTCCTCTAATTGTGCAAAATTGAAACTTTTTTGTGACACGTTTTACGTCTAGGAGCAAAATTGAAACTTTAAATTAACATTTCAAACAAGCTTGGATCTTCATGAAATTTAAATTGGAAGCATTTGACATCAAAATATTAGGAGGGTTTTACTCTAATTAAGAAAAATTGACACTTTAAATTAATATTTCAAACGAGCTCTGATCTTTGTGAAATTTAAGTTGAAAAATATTTGACATCAAAATATTAGGTGAGTTTTCCTCTGATTGTGTAAAATTGAAACTTGAAATTAATATTTCAAACGAGCTTGGATCTCCATGAAATTTAAAATAGAAGCACTTGACATCTAAATATTAGGTGGGTTTTCCTTTGATTGAGCAAAATTGAAACTTTAAATTAATATTTCAAACAAGATCCGATCTTCATGAAATTTAAAATGGAAGCATTCACCATTAAAATATTAGGTGGGTTTTCCTCTAATTGTGTAAAATTTAAAATTTATATTAATATTTCAAATGAGCTCTGATCTCCATGAAATTTAAAATGGAAGCATTTGACAAAAAAATATTAGGTGGGTTTTCCTCTGATTGAGAAAAATTGAAAGTTTAAATTAATATTTCAAACAAGCTCCGATGTTCATGAAATTTAAAATGGAAGCATTTGACATTAAAATATTAGGTGGGTTTTCCTCTGATTGTGCAAAATTGAAACTTTTTTGTGACAAGTTTTACGTACGGGAGCAAAATTGAAACTTTAAATTAATATTTCAAACGAGCTCGGATCTTCATGAAAATTAAAATGGAAGCATTTAACATCAAAATACTAGGTGAGTTTTCCTCTGATTGAGAAAAAATGAATCTTTAAATTAATATTTCAAACAAGCTCTGATCTTTGTGAAATTTAAATTGGAAGCATTTGACATCAAAATACTGGGTGGGTTTCCCTTTGATTGTGTAAAATTGTAACTTGAAATTAATATTTCAAACAAGCTCAGATCTGCGTGAAATTTAAAATAGAAGCATTTGACATCAAAATATTAGGTGGGTTTTCCTCTGATTGAGAAAAATTGAAACTTTAAAATTAATATTTCAAACGAGATCCGATCTTCACGAAATTTAAAATGGAAGCATTTGACATTATAATATTAGGTGAATTTTCCTCTGATTGTGTAAAATTGAATATTTAAGTTAATATTTAAAATGAGTTCGGATCTCCATGAATTTTAAAATAGAAGCATTTGACAACAAAATATTATAAGGGTTTTCCTATGATTCAGCAAAATTGAAAGTTTAAATTCATATTTCAAATGAACTCTGATGTTCGTGAAATTTTAAATGGAAGAATTTGACATCAAAATATTAGGTAGGTTTTCCTCTGATTGTGCAAAATTAAAACTTGAAATAAATATTTCAAATAAGATCGAATCTCCGTGAATTTTAAAATAGAAGCATTTGACATCAAAAAATTAGGTGGGTTTTCCTCTGATTGAGCAAAATCAAAACTTTAAATTAATATTTCAAATGAGCTTGGATCTCAATGAAATTTAAGAAAGAAGCATTTGACATCAAAATATTAGGTGGGTTTTCCTCTGATTGAGCAAAATTGAAAGTTTAAATTAATATTCCATATGAGCTCTGATGTTCGTTAAATTTAAAATGGAAGCATTTGACATTAAAATATTAAGTGGGTTTTCCTCTGATTGTTGAAATTTAAAAATTTTTGTGACACGTTTTACGTCCGCGAGAAAAATTGAAACTTTAAATTAATATTTCAAAGAAGCTCAGATCTTGGTGAAATTTAAAATTGAAGCATTTGCCATCAAAATATTAGGTGGGTTTTCCTCTGATTGAGAAAAATTGAAACTTTAAATTAATATTTCAAAGGAGCTCCGATCTCCGTGAAATTTAAATTGGAAGCATTTGACATTAAAATATTAGGTGGGTTTTCCTCTGATTGTGTAAAATGGAAACTTTAGATTAATATTTCAAACAAGCTCAGATATTTGTGAAATTTAAAATAGAAGCATTTGACATCAAAATATTAGGTGGGTTTTCCTTTAATTGGGAAAAATTGAAATTTTAAATTAATATTTCAAACGAGGTCTGATGTTAGTGAAATTTAAAATAGAAGCATTTGACATCAAAATATTATGTGGGTTTTCCTCTGATTGTGAAAAATTAAAACTTTTTTGTGACATGTTTTACTTCCGGGAGAAAAATTGAAGCTTTAAATTAATATCTCAAATGAGCTCGGTGTTGGAAATAATCAAGACTAGCCAAGTTACTGAGAGGGGAGGGGTTAATCAGTAACTCTTAAAACTTTAAATCATTTCTGCACTTGTATATACTTAACCATTCATTTATCTAATCTACTGCAAGCATGAAAGTATAATCATTCATAACACATAAACACAAAGATTTGGTAACC
>MU223226.1:2101510-2113958 GCA_018584345.1 Thuja plicata
GTAAGAGTAGAAGCTCAGTCCATACTAGTCCTGAAGTGTAGCTTGGAACTCGGTAGCCATTGGTGACTCGGTAGGTATAGTGTCACTCGGTAACCTCTGGTGACTCGGTAGTAACTGACTTCTCGGTTGGCTTCGACTGATAGCTCGGTAGTTACGGTGAAGCTCGGTGACTACCATCTACTCGGTAAATGTTGCTCTTCTCGGTAACCACTGCTGAACTGTTCATATGCTCGATTTAAACTGTTTAACCGCTGAGCTTTACAAGGTGATTACTGAATGCTCGGTATAAGCTGTGGACTGAGTGATGAGCTCGGTAAGCATTCAGAATCGAATAAGTGTTTTCACTGATGACAAATATAAGATAATTCCAACACTCGGATCTTTAAGAAATTTAAAATGGAAGCATTTTACATCAAAAGATTAGGCGGGTTTTCCTCTGATTGAGCAAAATTGAAACTTTAAATTAATATTTCAAACAAGATCCTATCTTCGTGAAATTTAAAATAGAAGCATTTGACATCAAGATATTAGGTGGGTTATCCTCTGATTTTGCAAAATTGAAACTTTTTTGTGACACATTTTACGTCAGGGAGCAAAATTGAAACTTTAAATTAATATTTCAAACAAGCTTGGACCTTCGTCAAATTTAAATTGTAAGCATTTGACATCAAAATATTAGGTGGGTTTTCCTTTGATTGAGAAAGATTGAAACTTTAACTCAATGTTTCAAACCAGCTCCACTCTTTATGAAATATAAGATGGAAGCATTTAAAATCAAAATATCAGGTGGGTTTTCCTTTGATTGTGTAAAATTAAAACTTGAAATTAATATTTCAAACAAGCTCAGATCTTCATGAAATTTAAAATAGAAACATTTGACATCAAAATATTAGGTGGGTTTTCCTCTGAATGAGCAAATTTGAAACTTTAAATTAAAATTTCAAATTAGATCCGACCTTCGTGAAATTTAAAATGGAAGCATTCGACATTGAAATATTAGGTGGCTTTTCCTCTGATTGTGTGAAATTGAAACTTTATATTAATATTTCAAATGAGCTTAGATTTTCGTTAAATTTAAAATAGAAGCATTTGACATCAAAATATTAGGCGGGTTTTCCTCTGATTGAGCAAAATTTAAAGTTTAAATTAATATTTCAAACGAGCTCTGATGTTCATGAAATTTAAAATGGGAGTATTTGACATCAAAATATTAGGTGGGTTTTCCTCTGATTGTGCAAAATTGAAATATATTTGTGACACATTTTACATCCGGGAGCGAAATTGAAACTTTAAATTAATATTTCAAACAAGCTCGAATCTTTGTGAAATTTAAAATTGAAGCATTTTACATAAAAATATTAGGTGGGTTTTCCTCTGATTGAGAAAAATTTAAAATTTAACTTATTATTTCAAACATGCTCTAATCTTCATGAAATTTAAATTGGAAGCATTTGACATTGAAATATTAGGTTGGTTTTCCTCTGATTGTGTAAAATTGTAAATTGAAATTAATATTTCAAAAGAGCTCGGATCTTCATGAAATTTAAAATAGAAGCATTTGACATCAAAATATTAGGTGGCTTTTCCTCTAATTGAGAAAATTTGAAGTTTAAATTAATATTTCAGACGAGATCCAATATTTTTCAAAATTAAAATGGAAGCATTTGACATTAAATTATTAGGTGGGTTTTCCTTTGATTGTGTAAAATTGAAATTTGAAATTAATATTTCAAACAAGCTTAGATCTCCGTGAAATTTAAAAAAGAAGCATTTGGCATCAAAATATTAGGTGGGTTTTCCTCTGATTAAGCAAAATTGAAAGTTTAAATTAATATTTCAAACGAGATTCGATATTTTTGAAAATTAAAATGGAAGTATTTGACATTAAAATATTAGGTGGGTTTTCCTTTGATTGTGTAAAATTGAAACTTGAAATTAATATTTCAAAAAAGCTTGGATCTCTGTGAAATTTAAAAAAGAAGCATTTGGCATCAAAATATTAGGTGGGTTTTCCTCTGATTAAGCAAAATTGAAAGTTTAAATTAATATTTCAAACAAGCTTCGATGTTCATGAAATTTAAAATGGAAGCATTTGACATCAAAATATTAGGTGGCTTTTCCTCTGATTAAGCAAATTTGAAGTTTAAATTAATATTTCAAACAAGATCCGATATTTTTGAAAATTAAAATGGAAGCATTTGACATTAAAATATTAGGTGGGTTTTCCTTTGATTGTGTAAAATTGAAACTTGAAATTAATATTTCAAACAAGCTTGGATCTCCGTGAAATTTAAAAAAGAAGCATTTGGCATCAAAATATTAGGTGGGTTTTCCTCTGATTTACCAAAATTGAAAGTATAAATTAATATTTTAAACGATCTCAGATCTTCGTGAAGTTTAAAATGGAAGCATTTGACATCAAAATATTAGGTGTGTTTTCCTTTGATTGAGTAGAATTTAAACTTTAAATTAATATTTCAAACGTGCTTCGATCTCCATGAAATTTATATTGGAAGCATTTGACATCAAAATATTAGGTGGGTTTTCCTCTAATTGTGTAAAATTAAAACTTGAAATTAATATTTCAAATGAGCTTGGATCTCCGTGAAATATAAAATAGAAGCATTTGACATCAAAATATTAGGTGGGTTATCCTCTGATTGAGCAAAATTGAAACTTTAAATTAATATTTCAAACGAGATCCGATCTTTGTGAAATTTAAAATGGAAGCATTTGACATTAAAATGTTAGGTGGTTTTTACTCTGATTGTGTAAAATTGAAACTGTAAATAAATATTTCAAAGGAGCTCAGATCTTCGTAAAATTTAAAATAGACATTTGACATCAAAATATTAGGTGGGTTTTCCTCTGATTGAGCAAAATTGAAAGTTTAAAGTAATATTTCAAACGAGCTCAGATGTTAGTGAAATTTAAAATGGAAGAATTTGACATCGAAATATTAGCTGGGTTTTCCTCTAATTCTGCAAAATTAAATCTTTTTTGTAACACGTTTTACTTCCAGGAGAAAAATTGAAACTTTAAAATAATATTTCAAATGAGCTCGGATCTCCATGAAATTTAAAATAGAAGCATTTGACATCAAAATATTAGTTGGGTTTTCCTTTGATTGAACAAAATTGAAAGTTTAAATTACTATTTCAAACTAGCTCCGATGTTCGTGAAATTTAAAACGGAAGCATTTGACATCAAAATATTAGGTAGGTTTTCCTTTGATTGTGCAAAATTTAAAATTTTTTGTTACATGTTTTACATTCGGGAGAAAAATTAAAACTTTAAATTAATATTTCAAATGAGCTCAGATGTTCGTGAAATTTAAAATGGAAACATTTGACATATAAATATTAGGTGGGTTTTCCTCTGATTGAGCAAAATTGAAACTTTAAATTAAGAGTTCAAATGAGCTCCTATATTCGTGAAATCTTAATTGGAAGCATTTGACATCAAAATGTTTGGTGGGTTTTCCTTTGATTGTCTAAAATTGAAACATGAAATTAATATTTCAAACGAGCTTGGATCTCGATGAAATTTAAAATTGAAGCATTTGACATCAAAATATTAGGTGGGCTTTCCTCTAATTCAGCAAAATTGAAACTTTAAATTAATATTTCAAACAAGATCTGATCTTCGTGAAATTTAAAATGGACGCATTTGACATTAAAATATTAGGTGGGTTTTCCTCTGATTGAATAAAATTGAAAATTTAATTTAATAATTCCAACAAGCTCGGATCTCTGTGAAATTTAAAATAGAAACATTTGACATCAAAATATTAGGTGGGTTTTCCTCTGATTGAGAAAAATTGAAAGTTCAAATTAATATTTCAAATGAGCTCTGATGTTCATGAAATTTAAAATGGAAACATTTGACATCACAATATTAGGTGGGTTTTCCTCTGATTGTGCAAAATTGAAACTTTTTGTGACACATTTTACGTCCAGGAGAAAAATTGAAACTTTAAATTAATATTTCAAATGGTCTCAGATCTTCGTGAAATTTAAAATGGAAGCATTTAACAAAATATTACGTGGCTTTTCCTCTGATTAAGAAAAATTGAAACTTAAAATTAATATTTCAAACGAGCTCCAATATTCATGAAATTTAAATTGGAAGCATTTGACATCAAAATATTAGGTGGGTTTGCCTCTGATTGTGCAAAATTAATATTTCAAACGAGCTCCAATATTCATGAAATTTAAAATGGAAGCATTTGACATTAAAATATTAGGTGGGTTTTCCTCTGATTGTGTAAAATTGAAACTTTAAATTAATATTTCAAATGAGCTTGGATCTCCATGAAATTTAAAATAGAAGCATTTGACATCAAAATATTAGGTGGGTTTTCCTCCGATTGAGCAAAACTGAAAGTTTAAATTAATATTTCAAACAAGCTCTGATGTTCATGAAATTTAAAATAGAAGCATTTGACATCAAAGTATTAGGTAGGTTTTCCTCTGATTGTAGAAAATTGAAACTTTTTTGTGACACATTTCACGTCCGGGAGCAAAATTGAAACTTTAAATTAATATTTCATTCTCGCATCTTCGTGAAATTTAAAATCGAAGCATTTGAGATCAAAATTTTAGGTGGGTTTTCATCTGATTGAGCAAAATTGAAACTTTAAATTAATATTTCAAACGAACTCCAATCTTTGTGGAATTTAAATTGGAAGCATTTGAAATCAAAATATTAGGTGGGTTTTCCTCTGATTGTGTAACATTGAAACTTGAAATTAATATTTCAAAGAAGCTCGCATTTCCCTTAAATTTAGAATAGAAGCATTTGACATCAAAATATAAGGTGGGTATTCCTTTGATTAAGCAAAATTCAGATTTTAAATTAGTATTTAAAATGAGATTTGATCTCTATGAAATTTTAAATGGAAGCATTTGACATTAAAATATTGGGTGGGTTTTCCTCTGATTATGTAAAATTGAAACATTAAATCAATATTCCAAACGAGCTCGGATTTGCGTAAAATTTAAAATAGAAGCATTTGACATCAAAATATTAGTTGGGTTTTCCTCTGATTGAGCAAAATTGAAACTTTAAATTAATATTTCAAACAAACTCCGATCTTCATGAAATTTAAATTGGAAGTATTTGACTTCAAAATATTAGGTGGGTTTTCCACTGATTGTGTAAAATTGAAACTTGAAATTAGTATTTCAAATGAGCTCGGGTTTTTGTGAAATTTAAAATAGAAGCATTTGACGTCAAAATATAAGGTGGGTTTTCCTCTGATTCAGAAAAATTGAGATTATAAATTAATATTTCAAATGACATCCTATCTTCATGAAATTTAAAATAGAAGCATTTGACATTAAAATATTAGGTGGGTTTTCCTCTGATTGTATAAAATTGAAACTTTAAATTAATATTTCAAATGATCTTGAATCTCCATGAATTTTAAAATAGAAGCATTTGACATCAAAATATTATGTGTGTTTTCCTCTGATTGAGCAAAATTGAAACTTTAAATTAATATTTCAAATGAGCTCTGATGTTCATGAAATTTAAAATGGCAGCATTTGACGTCAAGACATTAGGTGGGTTTACCTCTGATTGTGCAAAATTGAAACTTTTTTGTGACACGTTTTACGTCAAGAAGCAAAATTGAATGTTTAAATTAATATTTCAAATGAGCTTCGATGTTTGTCAAATTTAAAATGGAAGCATTTGAAATCAAAATATTAGGTGGGTATTCCTCTGATTGTGTAAATTTGAAACTTGAAATTAATATTTCAAACGAGCTCAGATCTCTGTAAACTTTAAAATAGAAGCATTTTGACATCAAAATATTAGGTGGGTTTTCCTCTGATTGAGCAAAATTGAAAATTTAAATTAATATTTCAAATGACATATGATCTTTGTGATATTTAAAATGCAAGCATTTGACATCAAAATATTAGGTGGGTTTTCCTCTGATTGAGCAAAATTGAAAGTTTAAATTAATATTTCAAATGAGCTCCGATGTTTGTGAAATTTAAAATGGTAACATTTGACATCAAAATATTATGTGGGTTTTCCTCTGATTGTGCAAAATTTAATCTTTTTTGTGACACGTTTTATGTCTAGGAGTAAAATTCAAACTTTAAATTAATATTTCAAACTAGCTTGGATCTTCATGAAATTTGAAATGGAAGCATTTGACATTAAAATATTAGGTGGGTTTTCCTCTGATTGAGAAAAATTGAAACTTTAAATTAATATTTTAAACGAGCTCCGAGCTTTGTGAAATTTAAATTCGAAGCATTTGACATCAAAATATTAGGTGGGTTTTCCTCTGATTGAGAAAAATTGAAACTTTAAATTAATATTTCAAACGAGCTCTGATGTTCATGAAATTTAAAATGGAAGCATTTGACATCAAAATATTGGCTGGGTTTTCCTTTGATTGTGCAAAATTGAAACTTTTTTGTAACATATTTTACGTTGGGAGCAAAATTGAAACTTTAAATTAATGTTTCAAACGAGCTCGAATCTTCATGAAATTTAAAATTGAAGCATTTTACATCGAAATGTTAGGTGGGATTTCCACTGATTAAGCAAAATGAAAATTTAAATTAATATTTCAAATGAGCTCTGATCTTCGTGAAATTTAAATTGGAAGCATATGACATCAAAATATTAGGTGGGTTTTCCTCTGATTCTGTAAAATTATATCTTGAAATTAATATTTCAATCGATCTTGAATCTTTGCAAAATTTAAAATAGAAGCATTTGACATGAAAATATTATGTGGGTTTTCCTCTGATTGAGAAAAATTGAAACTTTAAATTGATATTTTAAACGAGATCCGATCTTCGTGAAATTTAAAATGGAAGCATTTGACAATAAAATATTAGGTGGGTTTTCCTCTAATTGTGTAAAATTGAAACTTTAAATTAATATTTCAAACGAGCTTAGATCTGCGTGAAATTTAAAATAGAATCATTTGAAATCAAAATATTAGGTTGGTTTTCCTCTGATAGAGAAAAATTGAAAGTTAAAATTAATATTTCAAACAAGCTTCGATGTTCGTGAAATTTAAAATGGAAGAATTTGACATCAAAATATTAGGTGGGTTTTCCTCTGTTTGTGCAAAATTGAAACTTTTTTGTGACACGTCTTACATCTGGGAGCAACTTTTAAACTTTAAATTAATATTTGAAACAAGCTCAGATCTTTGTGAAATTTAAATTGAAAGCATTTGACATAAAAATATTAGCTAGGTTTTCCTCTGATTGTGTAAAATTGAAACTTGAAATTAATATTAAAAACAAGCTCAGATCTCCGTGAAATTAAAAATAGAAGCATTTGACATCAAAATATTAGGTGGGTTCTCCTCTGATTGAGAAAAATTGAAACTTTAAGTTAATATTTCAAACGAGATCCGATATTTGTGAAATTTTAAATTTGAATATTTGACAATAAAATATTAAGTGAAATTTAAAATAGAATCATTTGACATCATAATATTAGGTGGGTTTTCCTCTGATTGAGAAAAATTGAAAGTTTAAATTAATATTTCAAATGAGCTCTGATCTTCATGAAATTCAAATTGAAAGAATTTGACATGAAAATATTAGGTGGGTTTTCCTTTGATTGTGTAAAATTGAAACTTGAAATTAATATTTCAAACGAGCTCGGATCTCCATGAAATTTAAAATAGAAGCATTTGACATCAAACTATTAGGTGGGTTTTCCTCTGATTGAGAAAAATTGAAACTTTAAATTAATATTTCAAACGAGATCCGATCTTTGTGAAATTTAAAATGGAAGTATTTGACATTAAAATATTACGTGGGTTTTTCTCTGATTGTGTAAAATTAAAACTTTGAATTAATATTTCAAATGAGCTCGGATCTTTGTGACATTTAAAATAGAAGCATTCGACATCAAAATGGTAGGTGGGTTTTCCTTTGATTGAGCAAAATTGAAAGTTTAAATTAATATTTCAAACGAGCTCTGGTTTTTGTGAAATTTAAAATGGAAGCATTTGACATCAACATATTAGTTGAGTTTTCCTTTGATTATTCAAAATTGAAACTTTTTTTTACGTCTGGGAGCAAAATTAAAACTTTAAATTAATATTTCAAATGAGCACATATCTTCGTGAAATTTAAAATGGAAGCATTTAACATCAAAATATTAGGTGCGTTTTCCTCTCATTGAGCAAAATTCAAACTTTAAATTAATATTTCAAACAAGCTCCGATCTTTGTGAAATTTAAATTGGAAGCATTTGACATCAAAATATTTGGTGGGTTTTCCTCTGATTGTGTAAAATTTGAACTTTAAATTAATATTTCAAACGAGTTGGGATCTCCGTGAAATTTAAAATTAAAGCATTTGACATCAAAATATTACGGTGGTTTTCCTCTGATTAAACAAAATTGAAAGTTTAAATTAATATTTCAAATGAGCTCCGTTGTTCATGAAATATAAAATGAAAGCATTTGACATCAAAATATTATGTGGGTTTTCCTCTGATTGAGCAAAATTGAAACTTTAAATTAATATTTCAAACGAGCTCTGATCTTTGTGAAATTTAAAATTGAAGCATTTGACATTAAAATATTAGGTGGGTTTTCCTTTAATTGTGTAAAATTGAAACTCTAAATCAATATTTCAAACAAGCTCGGATCTCTGTGAAATTTAAAATAGAAGCATTTGACATCAAAATATTAGTTGGGTTTTCCTCTGATTAAGAAATATAGAAAGTTTAAATTAATATTTCAAATAAGCTCTGATGTTTGTAAAATTTAAAATGGAAGCATTTGACATTAAAATATTAGGTGGGTTTTCCTCTGATTGTGCAAAATTAAAACTTTAAATTAATATTTCAAATGACCTCGTATCTCCGTGACATTTAAAATAGAAGCATTTGAAATCAAAATATTAGGTGGGTTTTCCTCTAATTGAGAAAAATTGAAAGTTTAAATTATTATTACAAACAAGCTCCGATGTTTTTTGAAATTTATTATGGAGGCATTTGAAGTCAAAATATTAGGTGGGTTTTCCTCTGATTTTTCAAAATTGAAAGTTTTTTGTGACAAGTTTTACATCCGGGAGCAAAATTGAAACTTCAAATTAATATTTTGAATGAGCTCAGATTTTTTTGTGAAATTTAAAATGCAATCATTTGACATCAAAATATTAGGTGGGTTTTCCCCTGATTCAGAAAAATTGAAAATTTAAATTAATATTTCATACGAGCTCTGATCTTTGTGAAATTTAAAATGGAAGCATTTCACATCAAAATATTAGGTGGGTTTTCCTCTGATTGTGTAAAATTGAAACTTGAAATTGATATTTCAAACGAGCTCGAATCTCTGTGAAATTTAAAATAGAAGCATTTGACATAAAAATATTAAGTGGGTTTTCCTCTGATTGAGCAAAATTGAAACTTTAAATTAATATATCAAACAAGATATGATCTTCATGAAATTTACAATGGAGACATTTGACTTTAAAATATTAGGTTGGTTTTCCTCTGATTGTTTAACTTCTAAGCTTTAAATTAATATTTCAAATGAGCTTGGATCTCCATGAAATTTAAAATAGAAGCATTTGACATCAAAATATTAGGTGGGTTTTCCTCTGAATGAGCAAAATTGAAACTTTAAATTAATATTTCAAATGAGAACCGATCTTTTTAAAATTTAAAATGGAAGCACTTGACATTAAAATATTAGGTGGATTTTCCTCTGATTGTGTAAAATTGAAACTTTAAATTAATATTTCAATCTAGCTTGAATCTTCATGAATTTTTAAAATAGAAGCATTTGACATCAAAATATTAGGTGGGTTTTCTTCTGATTGAGAAAAATTTAGAGTTTAAATTAATATTTCAAACCAGCTTTGATGTTCATGAAATTTAAAATGGAAGCATTTGACATCAAAATATTATTTGGGTTTTCCTTTGATTGTGCAAAATTGAAATTTTTTTGAGACACATTTTACATCCGGGAGAAAAATTGAAACTTTAAATTAATATTTCAAACGAGCTCAGATGTTTATGAAATTTAAAATGGAAGCATTTGACATTTAAATATTAGGTGGGTTTTCCTCTGATTGAGGAAAATTGAAACTTTAAATTAATATTTCAAATGAGCTCTGATCTTCATGAAATTTAAATTGGAAGCATTTGACATCAAAATATTAGCTGGGTATTCCTCTCATTACATGTAAAATTGAAACTTGATACTAATATTTCAAACAAGATCTGATCTTCGTGAAATTTAAAATGGAAGCATTTGACGTTAAAATATTTGGTGAGTTTTCCTCTGATTGTGTAAAATTGAAACTTTATATTAATATTTCAAATGAGCTCGTATCTCTGTGAAATTTAAAATAAAATCATTTGACATCAAAATATTAGGTGGGCTTTCCTCTGATTTAGCAAAATTGAAAGTTTAAATTAATATTTCAAATAAGCTCCAATGTTCGTGAAATTTAAAATGGAAGAATTTGACATCAAAATATTAGGTTGGTTTTCCTCTAATTGACCAAAATTGAAACTTTTTGTAACACATTTTGCATACGGGAGCAAAATTGAAACTTTAAATTATTATTTCAAACAAGCTCAGATCTTTGTGAAATTTAAAATGGAAGCATTAGACAAAAAATATTAGGTGGGTTTTCCTTTGATTGAGCAAAATTGAAACTTTAAATTAATATTTCAAACGAGCTCCGATCTTCATGAAATTTAAATTGGAAGCATTTGACATAAAAATATTAGGTGGGTTTTCCTCTGATTGTGTAAAATTGAAACTTGAAATTAATATTTCCAACGAGCTTAGATCTCCGTGAAATTTGAAATAGAAGCACTTGACATCAAATTATTAGGCAGGTTTTCCTTTGTTTGAGCAAAATTGAAACTTTAAATTAATATTTCAAACGAGATCCAATCGTCATGAAATTTAAAATGGAAGAATTTGATATTAAACTATTAGATGGGTTTTCCTCTAATTGTATAAAATTGAAGCTTTAAATTAGTATTTCAAACGAGCTTGGATCTCCGTGAAATTTAAATTAGAAGCATTTGACATCAAAATATTAGGTGGGTTTTCCTCTGATTATGTAAAATTGAAATTTGAAATTAATATTTCAAACGAGCTCAAATCTCCATGAAATTTAAAATAGAAGCATTTGACATCAAAATGTTAGGTGGGTTTTCCTCTAATTGAGCAAAATTGAAACTTTAAATTAATATTTCAAACGAGATTCGATCTTCATGAAGTTTAAAATGGAAGCATTTGACATTAAAATATTAGGTGGGATTTCCTATGATTGTGTAAAATTGAAACTTAAAATTAATGTTTCAAATGATATTGGATCTACATGAAATTTAAAATAGAAGCATTTGACATCAAAATATTAGGTGGTTTTCATCTGATTGAGCAAAATTGAAACTTTAAATTGATATTTCAAACAAGCTCAAATCTTCATGAAATTTAAAATAGAATCATTGGACATCAAAATATTAGGTGGGTTTTCCTCTGTTGAGCAAAATTGAAACTATAATTAATATTTCAAACGAGCTCTGATCTTTGTGAAATTTAAATTTGAAGCATTTGACAATAACATATTAGGTGCATTTTCCTCTGATTGTGTAAAATTGAAAATTGAAATTAATCTTTGAGACGAGCTTGGATCTACATTTGAAATCAAAATATTTGGTGGGTTTTCCTCTGATTGATAAAAATTTAAACATTAAATTAATATTTCAAACGAGCTCTGACCTTCATGAAATTTAAATTCGAAGCATTTGACATAATAATATTAGGTGGGTTTTCCTCTGATTGTGCAAAATTGAAACTTGTTTGTGACACGTTTTACGTCTGGGACTAAAATTGAAACTTTAAAATAATATTTTAAAAAAGCTCAGATCTTCATGAAATTTATAGTGGAAAGATTTGAAATTAAAATATTAGGTGGTTTTCCTCTGATTTAGCAAAATTGAAACTTTAAATTAATATTTCAAACGAGCTCCGATCTTCGTGAAAATTAAATTGGAAGCATTTGACATCAAAATATTAGGTGGTGTAATGCCCAAAATTTACAACCAAAAACGCAACAAATTTTTTTTTTTAATTACAAAATATAACATACCATTTTAACTACATCAGAAAATTCGTAATTCTACTAAGTATAATATTTAGCTATATTATAAGAAGGCAATGGTCAAACTTTAAGAGACAACATTTTATAATATTCAAATGAAAATCATACAGAGGTATTGCATACCTGAGTTTTCTCTTCCTTGCATGTGTATCTCGTTCTCCTTGTCTCCCCATTTCCTGCATCTTTCTATGTCGCTACACAACTAGATACATGATGTTAAATTCTTTATGCTTACATTCATGATCGTAAGATGAGCCACATCAACGAATTAGTTAAATATACTATGAGACATTTAAAACTAGATTCATAAAGAGATGCGA
>MU223226.1:2114008-2195352 GCA_018584345.1 Thuja plicata
TTGGGAAGGGCGCAAGTTAAAGGAATAAATCATAAGCACAAGACCTAAGGGCCAGACCTAATGCCTCGGGGGCTCATCGTAGATGGCCTTGCCTACGTAACTCACAGAGACATCGTAGTTCGGGTTAAACTTTAAAACCAAACTTTTAAGGAATGGTAGAAGTGGGCATACAACCCTCTCTAGGGACAAGTTACCAAGGCCTTTCACAATAGACATTAGATAGCTCTCTAAAAAGAAAAGTTATAATCCCATTAAAACACATTTTCTCTTTAATTACTTAATGAACTTCTTAACTACATACCATAAAGTGTCAGTCAAAAATTATTTTCCTCAATAAAAATGTGTGATTATCATTAGACGTATTCTATTGGAAAAAAATAATATTATGACATATAACATTGATTATAATACACTATGAAAATTTTACATGAGATCTCTAATGTTCAATGGTTAAAAAACTATACTTGAGAAGTGATTTATCTATAGAACTTCTAAAACTTGAGCTAGGCATAAATATCCCATCGAAAAATCTCAGATATAAGTATTTCTAATCTAAAATACAATCAAGTCCTCAATCCACCCCCTTACTAATTTATTTAAAAAAAAAACAATTATATTACACTATGGTATTGACCAATCTATGATTAAAATAAATATAAACATCAACTAGTAAATATAATCTAGCTAAGATAATCTGCTAAAAGTAAAAATAAAATAAAAATATATATGTCTCCAATAGCTTATCATCAGGTATTAGTAATTCATTCTCTTTCATAATGTTGACAAAATGTATTGAAGCTTGTTCACAAGGTTTTACAATACTGATATGATCTATAAAGTGTTAAAGAAAAGATTTCCAAACTCCACTTGGATTCGATTTGTTTTTATACCAAATAATTCTAAAGACAAGAAGTTTGGTATCTAATTACATCATTCAATATTTTAAAATGACTGAAATGTATCTATAGAATTTTGTAGGTTCTGATAAATAACTAACTGATCTTATGATTGTGAATGAAAACCACAATTAAATCAAAGCTGGTTTGGAAAAGAAATGGCCTTAATCACAAATAATGGTACGGTCGATTGATAAATGAGTTCTAATCATAATAGTGTTGAAAATTAATTAGAGTGATGATCGTATATCGTGCTTCTTTCAGTGGAAGGCAATAATATATATGATATTTCCATTTCTGGATTTGACTGTATATAGTTTTTTTTTTTTTTGGCACAATATTTTAGATTACACTATGCTGATTCATTATTAAAAAATTGTGTGTAAGAATCAATAAATATTAAACTGTGAATTATGTAAAAGTGACAATTCAAATAAGTGAAATCTTACTCTAGAACAACATAATCGTAAAATAAATAGTATGTCCTAAGAAAGCAGCAGTGCATAAGAATCCAAATTGATGCATAGACTAGCATGTCCTAAGAAAGCAGCAGTCCATAAGAAATTGGATTGATTGTTTTAAGATTGTTTCCTACCTATGCTGATATGTCTTCAATGGCAATCCTAGCAGATCTGTACAGATATTATAACTGAGAGGTTTTTTTTTTTTTTTTTTTATAAGCTTTAAGAATAAAAGAATAAGATATCAGACAAGGTAAAACAACTTGACAGAAGGATCTAGATTAGAAACTTGAGAATCCAAGATGTGTGAAACTGAACTCACCTACATATTCCCCAAACGGCTCAAGCTTCTTGACATGGCCACCTTCTGTCAGATCTACCAATTGCATCAACTTATCATATTGCCTGGGCCTCTTAGGGGTTCGATATTTATAAAGTTCTTTCAGAATTCTTTGTGCTACTATAAATATCTTTTTTTGAATCAGTCAAACCACTTTTGGCTGGCCCTCTATTGGAATTATCGGGCTCTTTCATGGCTATTTTCTGCGAATCACCTGACTTATGATCCACAGGTTTTACGGAAGGTGGTATGTTGGTGCTAGACTTACTCTCAACTGCAGGCTCTGCATTTGCTGATCCAGAACCAACCGATTGTTCGGAACTTGATCCATCATTTGACTTGCTTGCAATCTCCAAAGTTCCTTGTTGCTGTGCAAAGGTGGGTGTGGAAGATGAAGCAACACGATGTGGAACTTGAGGTACCCCTCCATATCTTAATGTTGATTCAAATTGTACTATCATTGGCATTATTAATTCACCTATTGGACTGTTCATCACTTCTTCTGGTAGCCTAAGAATGAAATCTGGAATATTACAGCCGACCCAAAACTCTGCAACCTCACTGCTGAAATTGTATGGCAAGTAAGCTTTCACAATTTCCAGATCGTAGGGCATGCACGGAGGAGAAGGACTGGGAGAGGAAAGTCATGAAAGCCGAAAGAAATAGGTCCAAGTCGCCTCATACTGATAACAGGTGCAGCTTCACTTAAAACCCTGTTGCAATTTCTAAAATTTGAATCAGCATTCTTCCACTATTTTCCGCGCTTATGTTGGTGACCGCAAAGTGAAAATGCGGCGACACTTACAACCCTGCTGCTGCCTCTGAAAACAAGCAAACCCATTGCTGTTAGAATCCTTTATGCTCCCATCGTTATTATTATTCTGTGATCTGTGAAATTCATGGCCCGCATCTCCGGACATTGCTATTTTTAAGTGCCTTCTGAGTGAGAAATTCAACAGCCAGTGAGCTGCAAAGCATACACCTCCAATAATGGCGGTCCTCTAAACAATGTTGCGCAGTGAGTCAGAAGGCAGACAACCGGAATCGATCTCAAGACCTCCGCGAGATTTTGCTTCAATTACATGGCTGAATTCCAAAATGTGGACACAGAGGAGAAAATTAAGCAGTGAATTGATGGGAAAGGAAAGATCATGCAACTTCATCTTAATGGCGTGACAGCTCCTTCCCTCCTAATCTCTAACACGCTTCTTTATGAAAATGGCTTTCAAACCTTGCCAAGGGCCAGAGTAGGTGGAAACATAATGGCGAGGTCAAATGTCTTGCGTGCAATGGCAACGAAATCATTTCCCAAAATTCTCTTGGCATTGATTTTGAGAGATGGATGACGACTAGGTTCTTCATCGTATTTGCTGGGACCTTTCAGAGCTTGCATTGCGTCTGCTCGAATCACCTGTTATTTTTGTTTCTTAGAAATTCTAATAACAATACAGTGCAATAATAATTCCCAATGCCTTGCTTTGCAGCGCTCCGTGGCTTCCAATGCAAAACAAGCAATGATAATAATAAAAAATTTAACGATTTCTCTATGTTTTCACCTCGAATTACGGTTCCACTTGTCGAGCAATCGTAGCTATGTTTTTCACAGGTTTCTCCCATAGAATCAAGTTGTGAAACTTCCAATAGATTTAAACCGATGTTTGTTTTTTTTAAAATTCAGGTTTGTGATTATCCATTTTGGCATCCATTACCATAGAAAGAGATTTTGTTTCGTTCCATTAAATGTTTTTTTTGATGTGGAGAGAGCACCTCCAAGCACTCAACTTATCTATTTCTTTAAATTCATCTATGTTTTTTTATTTTTTTATTTTTTTTTACACAATAAAATTTTCATGAATAGAACATATTTTAACAAGGTAGCTTCTTATTACCATTTTCTATTAAAATGACTCATAAGAGGACTTATACCTAATTCAAGTATATGTCCATTCTAGAACTTCATGATCACTTTTAAGCGTATGCTACTAATGAGGAGTGTTGTGCAAATAAACACTATAATTGCCAATTAACCCTTGAAGTGGACTAGGACTATTGGTTGAAATTAACAAGCACATATTCAAATTACTAATATGAGCGAAAATTAAATTAATGCTAGTTACATCCTTTACTATCATAAATTAAATTACTTACCTCCTCCTCTCGAAACTTGTTTTCTTCCACTTGCTTCCTTCAAAACTTCTCATTGCCTGAATTACATTATTCCACTCACTTCTCCAATTATTTTTCCATGGTAGGGTCGGTGAGGCACTACAGGTGGGTTTTCCTCTGATTGTGTAAAAATTGAAACTTGAAATTAAGATTTCAAATGAGCTCCAATCTCCGTGCAATTTCAAATAGAAGTATTTGACATCAAAATATTAGGTGGGTTTTCCTCTCACTGAGCAAAATCAAAAGTTTAAATTAATATTACAAATGAGCTATGATGTTTGTGAAATTTAAAATGGAAGCATTTGAAATTAAAATATTAGGTGGGTTTTCCTCTGATTGTGCAAAATTGAAACTTTTTTGTGACACATTTTACGTCTGGGAGCAAAATTGAAACTTTAAATTAATATTTCAAACGAGCTCGTATCTTTGTGAAATTTAAAATGGAAGCATTTGACATCAAAATATTAGGTGGGTTTTCCTCTGATTGAGGAAACTTGAAACTTTAAATTAATATTTCAAACAAGCTTTGATCTTCGTGAAATTTAAATATGAAGCATTTGACGTCAAAATATTTGGTGAGTTTTCCTCTGATTGTGTAAAATTCAAACTTTAAATTAATATTTCAAGTGAGCTGGGATCTCTGTGAAATTTAAAATCAAAGCATTTGACATCAAAATATTACGTGGGTTTTCCTTTGATTGAAGAAAATTTAAAGTTTAAATTAATATTTCAAATGAGCTCCGTTGTTCATGAAATTTAAAATTGAAGCATTTGACATCAAAATATTAGGTGGGTTTTCCTCTAATTGAGAAAAATTGAAACTTTAAAGTAATATTTCAAACGAGATCTGATCTTCGTGAAATTTAAAATGGAAGCATTTAAAATTAAAATATTAGGTGGGTTTTCCTCTAATTTAGTAAAATTGAAACTTTAAATTAATATTTCAAACGAGCTCGAATCTTAGTGAAATTTAAAATAGAAGCATTTCACATCAAAATATTAGGTGGGTTTTCCTGTGATTCAGACAAATTGAAAGTTTAAATTAATATTTTAAACGAGCTCTGATGTTCATGAAATTTAAAATGGAAGAATTTAGCGTCAAAATGTTAGGTGGGTTTTCCTCTGATTGAGCAAAATTGAAAATTTAAATTAATATTTCAAATGAGATCTGATCTTCATGAAATTTAAAATGGAAGCATTTGACGTTAAAATATTAGGTGGGTTTTCCTATGATTGTGTAAAATTGAAACTTTAAATTAATATTTCAAACGAGATCGGATCTACATGAAATTTAAAATAGAAGCATTTGACATCAAAATATTAGGTGGTTTTCCTCTGATTAAGCAAAATTGAAACTTTAAATTAATATTTCAAATGAGCTCTGATCTTCATAAAATTTAAAATAGAATCATTTGACATCAAAATATTAGGTGGGTTTTCCTCTGATTGAGAAAAATATAAACTATAATTAATATTTCAAACAAGCTCTGAGCTTCATGAAATTTAAATTGGAAGCATTTGACAGTAACATATTAGGTGCATTTTCCTCTGATTGTGTAAAATTGAAAATTGAAATTAATGTTTCAAACGAGCTTGGATCTTCATGAAATTTAAAAAAGAAGCATTTGACATCAAAATATTAGGTGGGTTTTCCTCTGATTTAGAAAAATTTAAACGCTAAATTAATATTTCAAACGAGATCCGATCTCCGTGAAATTTAAAATGGAAGCATTTGACATTTAAATATTAGGTGGGTTTTCCTCTGATTGTGTAAAATTGAAACTTTAAATTAATATTTAAAATGAGCTCAGATCTCTGTGAAATTTAAAATATAAGCGTTTGTCATCAAAATATTAGGTGAGCTTCCTCTGATTGAGAAAAATTGAAATTTTAAATTAATAGTTCAAATGAGCTCCGATGTTCATGAAATTTAAAATGGAAGCATTTGGCATCAAAATATTATGTGGGTTTTCCTATGATTGTGTAAAAGTGAATCTTGAAATTAATATTTCAAACGAGCTCGGATCTCTGTGAAATTTAAAATAGAAGCCTTTGACACCAAAATATTAGCCGCGTTTTCCTCTGATTGAACAAAATTGAAACTTTAAATTAATATTTCAAATGAGATCTGATTCTCGTGAAATTTAAAATGGAAGCATTTGACATTAAAATATCGGGTGGGTTTTCTTTTGATTGTGTAAAATTGAAGCTTGACATTAATATTTCAAACGAGATTGGATCTTCATGAAATTTAAAATCGAAGCATTTGACATCAAAATATTAGGTGGGTTTTCCTCTAATTGAGCAAAACTGAAACTTTAAATTAATATTTCAAATAAGCTCCGATCTTCATGAAATTTAAATTGAAAGCATTCAACATAAAAATATTAGGTGGGTTTTCCTCTGATTATGTAAAATTGAAACTTTAAATTAATATTTCAAAGGAGCTCGGATCTTCTTGAAATTTAAAATGCAAGAATTTGACATCAAAATATTAGGTGGGTTTTCTTCTGATTGAGAAAAATTAAAACTTTAAATTAATATTTCAAACGAGCTCCGATCTTCATGAAATTTAAATTGGAAGCATTTGACATCAAAATATTAGGTGGGTTTTCCACTGATTGTGTAAAATTAAAACTTGAAATTCATATTTTAAATGAGTTGGGATCTCTATGAAATTGAAAATAGAAGCATTTGAAATAAAAATGTTAGGTGGGTTTTCCTCTGATTTAGCGAAATTGAAAGTTCAAATTAATAGTTCAAACGAGCTCTGATGTTTATGAAATTTAAAATGGAAGTAATTGACATCAAAATATTAGGTGGGTTTTCCTCTGATTGTGCAAAATTGAAACTTATTTGTGATACATTTTACGTTCGGGAGAAAAATTGAAAATTGAAAATAATAGTTTAAATGAGCTTGGATGTTGGTGAAATTTAAAATGGAAGCATTTGACATCAAAATATTAGGTGGGTTTTTCTCTGATTAAGCAAAATTGAAACTTTAAATTAATATTTCAAACAAGATTTGATCTTCATGAAATTTAAATTGGAAGCATTTCACATTAAAATAATAGGTGGGTTTTCCTCTGATTGTGTAAAATTGAAACTTGAAATTCATATTTCAACCGAGCTCAGATCTCCATGAAATTTAAAATAGAAGCATTTAACATCAAAAGATTAGGTGGTTTTTCCTCTGATTAAGCAAAATTGATACTTTAAATTAATATTTCTAATGAAATTACATCTTTGTGACATTTAAAATGGAAGAATTTGACATTAAAATATTAGGTGGGTTTTCCTCTGATTGTGTAAAATTGAAACTTTAAAATAATATTTCAAACGAAATCGGATCTCCATGAAATTTAAAATAGAAGCATTTGACATCAAAATTGAATCTACAAATTAATATTTCAAACGAGCTCAGGTCTTCATGAAATTTAAAATGGAAGCATTTGACATCAAAATATTTGGTGGGTTTTCCTCTAATTGAGCAAAATTGAAACTTTAAATTAATATTTCAAATGAGCTCCGATCTTCATGAAATTTAAATTGGAAGCATTTGACATCAAAATATTAGGTGAGTTTTCCTCTGATTGTGTAAAATTGAAACTTTAAATTAATATTTCAAACAAGATCGGATCTCTGTGAAATTTAAAAAAGAAGCATTTGACATCAAAATATTAGGTGGGTTTTCCTCTGATTGAGCAAAATTGAAACTTTAAATTAATATTTCAAATGAGATCCAATCTTCGTGAAATTTAAAATGGAATCATTTGACATTAAAATATTAGGTGGGTTTTCCTCTAATTGTGTAAAATTGAAACTTTAAATTAATATTTCAAACGAGCTCGGATCTCCATGAAATTTAAAATAGAAGCATTTGACATAAAAATATTACCCTTGTTTTCCTCTGATCTTCGTGAAATTTAAAATGGAAGCATTTGACATTAAAATATCAGGTGGGCTTTTCTCTGATTGTGTAAAATTAAAGCTTTAAATTAATATTTCAAACAAGCTTGAATCTTTATGAAATTTAAAATTGATGCATTTGACATGAAAATATTAGGTGGTTTTCCTCGGATTAAGCAAAATTGAAAGTTTAAATTAATATTTTAAACAAGCTCCGATGTTTGTGAAATTTAAAATGGAAGCATTTGACATCAAAATATTAAGTGGGTTTTCCTCTGATTGTGCAAAATTGAAACTTGAAATTAATATTTCAAACAAGCTCGGATCTTCATGAAATTTAAAATCAAAGCGTTTGACATGAAAATATTAGGTGGGTTTTCCTCTGATTGAGAAAAATTGAAACGTTAAATTAATATTTAAAATGAGATCCAACCTCCGTGAAATTTAAAATGGAAGCATTTGACATTAAAATATTGGGTGGGTTTTCCTCTGATTGTGTAAAATTGAAACTTTAAATTAATATTTAAAAAGAGCTCGTATCTCCATGAAATTTAAAATAGAAGCATTTGACATTAAAATATTAGGTGGGCTTTTCTTTGATTGAGTAAAATTAAAACTTTAAATTAAAATTTCAAACAAGATCCGATGTTCATGATATTTAAAATGGAAGCATTTGACATTAATATTAGGCAGGTTTTCCACTGATTGTGTGAAATCAAAACTTTAAATTAATATTTCAAATGAGCACATATCTCTGTGAAATTTAAAATAGAAGCATTTGACATCAAAATATTAGGTGGGTTTTCCTCTGATTGAGCAAAATTGAAAGTTTAAATTAATATTTCAAACGATCTCTTATGTTCATGAAATTTAAAATGAAAGCATTTGACATCAAAATATTAGGTGGGTTATCCTATGATTGTGCAAAATTGAAACTTATTTGTGATGTGTTTTACATCTGGCAGTAAAATTGAAACTTTAAACTAATATTTCAAACAAGCTCGAATCTTCATGAGATTTAAAATGGAAGCATTTGACATCAAAATAATAGGTGGGGTTTCCTTTGATTAAGAAAAATTTAAACTTTAAATTAAAATTTCAAACAAGCTATGATCTTCCTAAAATTTAAATTGGAAGCATTTGATATCAAAATATTAGGTTGGTTTTCCTTCGATTGTGTAAAATTGAATCTTGAAATTAATATTTCAAACAAGCTGGGATCTTTGTGAACTTTAAAATAGAAGCATTTGACATCAAATTATTAGGTGGGTTTTCCTCTGATTGAGCAAAATTGTAAATTAAAATTAATATTTCAAATGACATTCGATCTTCGTGAAATTTAAAACTGAAGCATTTGACATCAAAATATTAGGTGGGTTTTCCTCTTATTCAAAAAAACTGAAAGTTTAAATTAATATTTCAAACAAGCTCGGATCTCCCTGAAATTTAAAATAGAAGCATTTGACATCAAAATATTAGTTGTGTTTTCCTATGATTGAGCAAAATTGAAAGTTTAAATTAATATTTCAAGTGAGCTCCGATGTTTGTGAAATTTAAAATGGAAGCATTTGACATTAAAATATTAGGTGGGTTTTCCTTTGATTGTACAATATTGAAACTTTGTTGTGACACCTTTTATGTCTGGGAACAAAATTGAAACTATAAATTAATATTTCAAATGTGCTCGGATCTTCGTAAAATTTAAAATGGAAGCATTTGACATGAAAATGTTAGGTGGGTTTTCCTCTCATTGAACAAAACTGAAACTTTAAATTAATATTACAAACTGAAATTAATATTAGGTGGGTTTTCCCCTGATTCTGTAAAATTGAATTTGAAATTAATATTTCAAATGACCGCGAAACTCCATCAAATTTAAAATAGAAGCATTTGACATCAAAATATTAGGTGGGTTTTCCTTTGATTGAGCAAAATTGTAACTTAAAATTAATATTTCAAACGAGATCTGATCTTTGTGAAATTTAAAATGGAAGCATTTGACATAAAAATATTAGGTGGGTTTTCCTCTGATTGAGCAAAATCAAAAGCTTAAATTAATATTTCAAACTAGCTCGGATCTCCCTGAAATTTAAAATACAAGCATTTGACATCAAAATATTAGGTGTGTTTTCCTCTAATTGAGCAAAATTGAAACTTTAAATTAATATTTCAAATGAGCTCTGATCTTCATGAAATTTAAATTGGAATAATTTGACAGTAAAATATTAGATGGGTTTTCCTATGATTGTGCAAAATTGAAACTTTTTTGTTTCACGTTTTACGTTCGGGAGCAAAATTGAAACTTTAAATTAATATTTCAATTGAGCTCAAATCTTCATGAAATTTAAAATGGAAGCATTTGACATCAAAATATTAGGTGGGTTTTCCTTTGATTGAGCAAAATTGAAACTTTAAATTAATATTTCAAACGAGCACCTATCTTCGTGAAATTTAAATTGGAAGCATTCGACATCAAAATAATAGGTCGCCTTTCCTCTAATTGTGTAAAATTGAAACTTGAATTTAATATTTCCAACGACCTCAGATCTCCATGAAATATGAAATAGAAGCATTTAACATAAAAATATTTGGTAGGTTTTCCTCTAATTGAGCAAAATTGAAACTTTAAATTAATATTTCAAACGAGATCCAATCTTTGTGAAATTTAAAATGGAAGCTTTTGACATTAAACTATTAGGTTGGTTTACCTCTGATTGTGTAAAATTGAAACTTTAAATTAATATTTCAAACGAGATCGGATCTCTATGAAATTTAAAATAGAAGCATTTGACATCAAAATATTTGGTGGGTTTTCCTCTGATTGAGGAAAATTGAATGTTTAAATTAATATTTCAAACAAGCTCCTATGTTCATGACATTTAAAATTGAAGCATTTGACATGAAAATATTAGGTGGGTTTTCCTATGATTATGCAAAAATGAAACTTTTTTGTGACACCTTATATGTCCGAGAGCAAAATTGAAACTTTAAATTAATATTTCAAATGAGCTTGGATCTTCGTGAAATTTAAAATGGAAGCATTTGACATCAATATATTAGGTGGGTTTTCCTCTAATTGAGAAAAATTAAAACTTTAAATTAATATTTCAAACGAGCTTCAATCTTTATGAAATTTAAATTGGAAGCATTTGACACCAAAATATTAGGTGGGTTTTCCTCTGATTACATGTAAAATTGAAACTTGAAACTAATATTTCAAACGATCTCAGATCTCTGTGAAATTTAAAATAGAAGCATTTGACATGAAAATATTACGTGGGTTTTCCTCTGATTGAGGAAAATTGAAGCTTTAAATTAATATTTCAAACAAGTTTTGATGTTCATTAAATTTAAAATGGAAGCATTTGACATCAAAATATTAGGTGGGTTTTCCTCAGATTGAGAAAAATTGAAACTTTAAATTATTATTTCAAATAAGATCTGATCTTCGTGAAATTTAAAATGGAAGCATTTGACATTAAAATATCAGGTGGGTTTTCCTTTGATTGTGTAAAATTGATACTTTAAATTAATATTTCAAATGAGCTCGAATATTCATGAAATTTAAAATAGAAGCATTTGACACCAAAATATTAGCTGGGTTTTCCTCAGATTGAGCAAAATTGAAACTTTAAATTAATATTTCAAATGAGATGCGATCTTCGTGAAATTTAAAATGGAAGCATTTGACATTAAAATATCATGTGGGTTTTCCTCTGATTGTGTAAAATTGATACTTTAAATTAATATTTCAAATGAGCTCGGATCTCCATGAAATTTAAAATAGAAACATTTGACATCAAAATGTTCGGTGGGTTTTCCTCTGATTGAGTGAAATTGAAAGTTTAAATTAATATTTCAAACGAGCTCAGATCTCTGTGAAATTTAAAATAGAAGCATTTAACATAAAAATATTAGATGGCTTTTCCTCTGATTGTGCAAAATTGAGACTTTTTGTGACACGTTTTATGTCTGGGAGCAAAATTGAAACTTTAATTAAAATTTCAAAGGAGCTCAGATCTTCATGAAATTTAAAATGGAAGTGTTTGACATCAAAATATTAGGTGGGTTTTCCTCTGATTGAGAAAAATTTAATCTTTAAATTCATAATTCAAACCAACTATGATCTTCACAAAATTTAAATTGGAAGCATTTGACATCAAAATTTAGGTGGGTTTTCCTCTGCTTGTGTAAAATTGAAATTTCAAAATAATATTTCAAACAAGCTCGAATCTCTGTGAAATTTAAAATAGAAGCACTTGATATCAAATTATTAGGTGGGTTTTCCTCTGATTGAGCAAAATTGAAATTTTAAATTAATATTTCAAATGAGCTCCGATGTTTGTGAAATTTAAAATGGGAAAATTTGACATCAAAATAATAGGTGGGTTTTCCTCTGATTGTGCAAAGTTGAAAATTTTTTGTGACATGTTTTACATCCAGGAGGAAAATTGAATCTTTAAATTAATATTTCATATGAGCTCGGATCTTCATGAAATTTAAAATGGAAATATTAGACATTAAAATATTAGGTGGGTTTTCCACTTAATGAGCAAAATTAAAACTTTAAATTAATATTTCAAACGAGCTTTGATTTTCATGAAATTTAAAATGGAAGCTTTTGACATCAAAATATTAGGTGGGTTATCCTTTGATTGTGTAAAATTGAAACTTGAAATTAATATTTCAAATAAGCTTGGATCTCTGTAAAATTTAAAATAGAAGCATTTGACATCAAAATATTAGGTGGGTTTTGCTTTGATTGAGCAAAATCAAAACTTTAAATTAATATTTCAAATGAGATTCAATCTTTGTGAAATTTAAAATATAAGCATTTGACATTAAAATATTAGGTGGGTTTTCCACTAATTGTGTAAAATTGAAACTTTAAATTAATATTTCAAACAAGCTCAGATCTCTGTGAAATTTAAAATAGAAGCATTTGATATCAAAATATTAGGTGGGTTTTCGTCTGATTGAGCAAAATTGAAAGTTTAAATTAATATTTCAAACAAGCTCCGATGTTCATGAAATTTAAAATGGGAGCATTTGACATCAAAATATTAGGTGGGTTTTCCTCTAATTGTGCAAAATTGAAACTTTTTTGTGACACATTTTATGTCCGGGAGCAAAATTGAAACTTTAAATTAATATTTCAAATGAGCTCGGATCTTTGTGAAATTTAAAATGGAAGCATTTGACATCAAATATTAGGTGGGTTTTCCTCTGATTGAGAAAAATTGAAACTTTAAATTAATATTTCAAACAAGCACTAATCTTCATGAAATTTAAATTGGAAGCATTTGAGATCAAAATATTAGGTGGGTTTTCCTCTGATTGTGTAAAATTGAAAATTGAAAATATTATTTCAAACGAGCTCGGATCTCCATGAAATTTAAAATAGAAGCATTTGACCAAAAAATATTACGTGGGTTTTCCTCTGATTGAGAAAAATTGAAAGTTTAAATTAATATTTCAAATGAGCTCTGATGTTCATGAAATTTAAAATGGAAGCATTTGACATCAAAATATTAGGTGGGTTTTCCTCTGCTTGTGTAAATTTGAGACTTTTTTGTGACACATTTTACGTCCCAGAGCAAAATTGAAACTTTAAATTAATATATCAAAGGAGCTCAGATCTTTGTGAAATTTAAAATGGAAGCATTTGACATCAAAATATTAGGTGGGTTTTCCTTTGATTGAGAAAAAATGAATTTTAAAATTAATATTTCAGACAAGCTCCGATCTTCGTGTAATTTAAGTTGGAAGCATTTGACATCAAAATATTGTGTGGGTTTTCCTTAGATTGTGTAAAATTAAAACTTGAAATTAATATTTTAAATGAGCTCGGATCTTCGTGAAATTTAAAATAGAAGCATTTGACATCAAGATATTAGGTGGGTTTTCCTTTGATTGAGAAAAATTTAAACTTCAAATTATATTTCAAACGAGATTCGATCTTCCTGAAATTTAAAATAGAAGCATTTGACATTAAAATATTAGGTGGGTTTTCCTCTGATTATGTAAAATTGAAATTTTAAATTAATATTTCAAACGAGCTTGGATCTCCGTGAAATTTAAAATAGAAGCATTTGTCATCAAAATATTAGGTGGGTTTTCCTTTGATTGAGCAAAATTGAAAGTTTAAATTAATATTTCAAACGAGCTCTAATGTTTATGAAATTTAAAATGGAAGCATTTGACATCAAAATATTTTATGGGTTTTCCTTTGATTGTGCAAAATTTAAACTTTATTGTGAAACATTTTATGTCTGTGAGCAAAATTGAAACTTTAAATTAATATTTAAAATGAGCTCAGATCTTCATAAAATTTAAAATGGAAGAATTTGGCATCAAAACATTAGGTGGGTTTTCCTCTGATTGAGAAAAATTCAAACTTTAAATTAATATTTCAAATGAGCTCCAATCTTGGTGAAAATTAAATTGTAAGCATTTAACATCAAAATATTAGGTGGGTTTTCCTCTGATTGTGTAAAATTGAAACTTGAAATTAATATTTCAAATGAGCTAGGATCTCCGTGAAATTTAAAATAGAAGCATTTGACATCAAAATATTATAAGGGGTTTCCTCTGATTGAGAAAAATTGAAACTTTAAATTAATATTCCAAATGAGCTCCGATCTTTCTAAAATTTAAATTGGAAGCATTTGACATCAAAATATTAGGTGGGTTTTCCTCTGATTATGTAAAATTGAAACTTGAAATTAATATTTCAAATGAGCTCGGATCTCCGTAAAATTTAAAATAGAATCATTTTACATCAAAATATTAGGTGGGTTTTCCCCTGATTGAGCAAAATTTAAACTTTAAATTAATATTTCAAACGAGATCTGATCTTCGTGAAATTTAAAATGGAAGCATTTGACATTAAAATATTAGGTGGGTTTTCCTCTGATTGTGTAATATTGAAGCTTTAAGTTAATTTTTCAAACGAGCTCGGATCTCCACAAAATTTAAAATACAAGCATTTGATATGAAAATATTAGGTGGGTTTTCCTCTAATTGAGCAAAATTGAAAGTTTAAATTTATGTGTCAAACGATCTCTTGTTCATGAAATTTAAAATGGAAGCATTTGACATCAAAATATTAGGTGTGTTTTCCTCAGATTGTGCAAAATTGAAACTTTTTTGTGACACATTTTACGTCTGGGAGCAAAACTGAAACTTTAAATTAATATTTCAAATGAGCTCGGATCTTCGTGAAATTTAAAAAGGAAGCATTTGCCATGAAAATATTAGGTGGGTTTTCCTTTGATTGAGAAAAATTGAAACATTAAATTAATATATCAAACGATATTCGATGTTCATGAAATTTAAAATGCAAGCATTTGACATTTAAATAGTAGTTGAGTTTTCCTTTGATTGTGTAAAATTGAAACTTTAAATTAATATTTAAAACAAGCTCAGATCTCCATAAAATTTAAAATAGAAGCATTTGAAGTAAAATATTAGGTTGGTTTTCCTTTATTAGGTGGGTTTTCCTCTGATTGAGCAAATTAAAAGTTTAAATTAATATTTCAAACAAGCACCAATGTTTGTGAAATTTAAAATGGAAGCATTTGAAATCAAAATATTAGGTGGGTTTCCCTCTGATTGTGCAAAATTGAACCTTTTTTGTGACATGTTTTACGTCCAGGAGAAAAATTGAAACTTTAAATTAATATTTCAAATGAGCTCGGTTCTTTGTGAAATTTAAAATGGAAGCATTTGACATCAAAATATAAGGTTGGTTTTCATCTGATTGAGCAAAATTAAAACTTTAAATTAATATTTCAAACGAGCTCCGATCTTTGTGAAATTTAAATTGGAACCATTTGACATCAAAATATTAGGTGGGTTTTCCTCTGATTGTCTAAAATTGAAACTTGAAATTAATATTTCAAACAAGCTCAGATCTCTATGAAATTTAAAATAGAAGCATTTGACATCTAAATATTAGGCGGGTTTTCCTTTGATTGAGTAAAATTGAAACTTTAAATTAATATTTCAAATGAGATCCGATGTTCATGAAATTTAAAATGGAAGCATTTGATAATAAAATATTAGGTGGGTTTTCTTGTAAAATTGAAAGTTTAAATTAATATTTCAAACAAGCTTGGATCTCTATGAAATTTAAAATAGAAGCATTTGACATGAAAATATTAGGTGGGTTTTCCTCTGATTGAGCAAAATTGAAATTTTAAATTCATATTTTGAACAAGCTCCAATGTTTGTGAAATTTAAAATGGAAGCATTTGACAACAAAACATTAGGTGGGCTTTCATCTGATTGTGCAAAATTGAAAATTTTTTGTGACAGGTTTTACGAACCGGAGAAAAATTGAAATTTTAAATTAATATCTCAAACAAGCACGGATCTTCATGAAATTTAAAATGGAAACATTTGACATAAAAATATTAGGTGGCTTTTCCTCTGATTGAGAAAAATTGAAACTTTAAATTAATATTTCAAATGAGCTCTGATCTTCGTGAAATTTAAATTGGAAGCATTTGACATCAAAATATTAGGTAGGTTTTCCTCTGATTGTGTAAAATTGAAACTTGAAATTAATATGTCAAACAAGCTCAGATCTCTGTGAAATTTTAAATTGAAGTGTTTTACATCAAAATATTAGGTGGGTTTTCCTCTGATTGAGATAAAATGAAACTTTAAATTAATATTTCAAACGAGATCTGATCTTTGTGAAATTTAAAATGGAAGCAATTGACATTAAAATATTATGTGGGTTTTCCTTTGATTGTGTATAGTTGAAACTTTAAATTAATATTTCAAACGAGCTCGGATCTCTCCATGAAATTTAAAATAGAAGCATTTGACATCAAAATATTAGGTGGGTTTTCCTCTGATTGATCAAAATTGAAATTTTAAATTAATATTTCAAACAAGCTTTGATGTTCATCAAATTTAAATTGGAAGAATTTTACATTAAAATATTAGGTGGGTTTTCCTTTGATTGTACAAATTTGAAACTTTTTTGTGACATGTTTTAAGTTCGGGAGCAAATTTGAAACTCTAAATTAATATTTCAAAGGAGCTTGAATCTTCATGAAATTTAAAATGGAAGCATTTGACATCAAAATATTAGGTGGGTTTTCCTCTTTTTGAGTAAAATTGAGACTTTAAATTAATATTTCAAATGAGGTCCGATCTTTGTGAAATTTAAATTGGAAGCATTTGACATCAAAATATTAGGTGGGTTTTCCTTTGATTATGTAAAATTGAAAATTGAAATTAATATTTCAAACGAGCTCGGATCTTCATGAAATTTAAAATGGAAGCATTTGACATCAAAAGATTAGGTGGGTTTTCCCTTGTTTGAGTAAAATTGAAACTTTAACTTAATATTTCAAACGAGCTTTGATCTTCATGAAATTTAAATTGGAAGTATTTGACATCAAAATGTTTGGTGGGTTTTCCTCGAATTATGTGAAATTTAAACTTGAAATTAATATTTCAAACAAGCTCGGATCTCTGTCAAATTTAAAATAGAAGCATTTGACATCAAAATATTATGTGGGTTTTCCTCTGATTGAGCAAAATTGAAAGTTTAAATTAATATTTCAAACAAGCTATGATGTTCATGGAAATTAAAATAGAAGCATTTGACATGAAAGTATTAGGTGGGTTTTCCTCTGATTGTGCAAAATTGAAACTTTTTTGTGACATGTTTTACGCCCGAGAGCAAAATTGAAACTTTAAATTAATATTTCAAAAGAGCTTGGGTGTTCATGAAATTTAAAATGGAAGCATTTGACATGAAAATATTAAGTGGGTTTTTCCTCTAATTGTGCAAAATTGAAACTTTTTTGTGACACGTTTTACATTCGGGAGCAAAGTTGAAACTTTAAATTAATATTTCAAATGAGCTTGGGTCTTCATGAAATTTAAATTGGAAGCATTTGACATCAAAATGTTAGGTGGGTTTTCCTCTGATTGTGTAAAATTTAACTTGAAATTAATATTTCAAATGAGCTCGGATCACCGTGAAATTTAAAATAGAAGCATTTCATATAAAAATATTAGAAGGGTTTTCCTCTGATTGAGCAAAATTGAAACTTTACATTAATATTTCAAACGAGATTCAATCTTCAAGAAATTTAAAATGGAAGCATTTGACATTAAAATGTTAGGTCTATTTTCCTCTGATTGTGTAAAATTAAAACTTAAAATTAATATTTCAAACGAGCTTGGATCTGTTTGAAATTTAAAATAGAAGCATTTGATATTAAAATATTAGGGGGTTTTCCTATGATTGAGCAAAATTGAAAGTTTAAATTAATATTTTAAACAAGCTCTGATGTTCATGAAATTTAAAATGGAAGCATTTGACATCAAAATATTAGGTGGATTTTCCTCTGATTGTGCAAAATTTAAACTTTTTGTGATAGCTTTTCTGTCCGGGAGAAAAATTGAAACTTTAAATTAATATTTCAAATGAGCTCAGATCTTTGTGAACTTTAAATTGGAAGCATTTGACATCAAAATATTAGGTGGGTTTTTGTCTGATTGAGAAAAATTGAAAGTTTGAATTAATATTTCAAACGAGCTACAATCTTCGTGAAATTTAAATTGGAAGCATTTGACATGAAAATATTAGGTGGGTTTTCCTCTGATTGTATAAAATTGAAACTTGAAATTAATATTTTATAAGAGATCAAATCTCCATGAAATTTAAAAAAAAGGCATTTGACATTAAAATATTAGGTGGGTTTTCCTCTGATTGAGCAAAATTGAGAGTTTAAATTAATATTTCAAATGAGATCCGATCTTTATGAAATTTAAAATGGAAGAAATTGAAATTGTAATATTAGGTGGGTTTTGCTCTTATTGTGTAAAACTGAAATTTTAAATTAATATTTCAACCGAGCTTGGATCTCAGTGAAATTTAAAATAGAAGCATTTGACATCAAAATATTAGGTCAGTTGTCCTCTGATTGAGAAAAATTGAAAGTTTAAATTAATATTTCAAACAAGCTCTGATGTTCATGAAATTTAAAATGGAAGCATTTGACATCAAAATATTTGGTGGGTTTTCCTCTGATTATGCAAAATTGAAACATTTTTGTGACACGTTTTACGTCTGGGAGAAAAATAGAAACTTAAAATTAATATTTCAAACGAGCTTGGATCTTTGTGAAATTTAAAATGGAAGCATTTGACATCAAAATATTAGGTGGGTTTTCCTCTAGTTGAGCAAAATTGAATCTTTAAATTAATATTACAAACGAGCTCCCATCATGAAATTTAAATTGGAAGCATTTGACATCAAAATATTAGGTGGGTTTTCCTCTGATTATATAAAATTGAAACTTGCAATTAATATTTCAAACGAGCTCGGATCTGCATGAAATTTAAAATAGAAGCATTTGACATCAAAATATTAAGTGGGTTTTCCTCTATTTGAGCAAAATTGAAACTTTAAATTACTGTTTCAAATGAGATCCAATCTTCATGAAATTTAAAATGGAAGCATTTGACATTAAAATATTAGGTGGGTTTTCCTCTGATTGTGTAAAATTGAAACTTAAAATTTATATTTCAAACAAGCTCGGATCTTTGTGAAATTTATAATAGAAGCATTCGACATCAAAATATTAGGTGGGTTTTCCTTTGATTGAGAAAAAATGAATGTTTAAATTAATATTTCAAACGAGCTCCAATGTTCATGAAATTTAAAATGAATGTATTTTAATTAAAAATATTAGGTAGGTTTTCCTCTGATTGTGCAAAATTGAAACTTTTTTGTGACACGTTTTACGTCTAGGAGCAAAATTGAAACTTTAAATTAATATTTTAGACGAGCTCGGATCTTCGTGAAATTTAAAATGGAAGCATTTGACATAAAAGTATTAGGTGGGTTTTACTGTTATTGAGTAAAATTAAAACTTTAAATTAATATTTCAAACAAGCTCTAATCTTCGTGAAATTTAAATTGGAAGCTTTTGACATCAAAATGTTAGGTGGGTTTTCCTCTAATTGTGTAAAATTGAAACTTGAAATTAATATTTCAAACGAGCTCAGATCTCTGTAAAATTTAAATTGGAAGCATTTGAGATCAAAATATTAGGTGGATTTTGCTCTAATTGAGAAAAATTGAAAGTTTAAATTAATATTTCAAACGAGCTCTGATGTTCGTTAAATTTAAAATGGAAGCATTTGACATCAAAATATTAGGTGGGTTTTCCTCTGATTGTGAAAAATTGAAACATTTTTGTGACACGTTTTATGTCCGGGAGAAAAATTGAAACTTTAAATTAATATTTCAAACGAGCTCAAAATTTGTGAAATTTAAAATGGAAGCATTTGACATCAAAATATTATGTGGGTTTTCCTTTGATTATGCAAATTTGAAAATTTTTTGTGACATGTTTTACGTCAGCGAGAAAAATTAAAACTTGATAATAAGATTTTAAGCGAGCTCAGACCTTTGTGAAATTTAAAATAGAAGCATTTGACATCAATACATTAGGTGGGTTTTCCTCTGATTAAGCAAAATTTAAACTTTAAATTAATATTTCAAATGAGATATGATTTTGGTGAAATTTAAAATGGAAGCATTTGACATTAAAACATTAGGTGGGTTTTCCTCTGATTGTGTAAAATTGAAACTTGAAATTAATATTTCAAATGAGCTCGGATCCTTATGAAATTTAAAATAGAAGCATTTGACATCAAAATATTAATCGGGTTTTCCTCTACTTGAGCAAAATTGAAACTTTAAATTAATATTTCAAATGAGATCCGATCTTCATGAAACTTAAAATGGAAGCATTTGACATTAAAATATTAGGTGGGTTTTCCTCTGATTGTGTAAAATTGGAACTTTAAATTAATATTTCAAACGAGCTCGGATCTCTGTGAAATTTAAAATAGAAGCATTCGATATCAAAATATTAGGTGGGTTTTCCTTTTCTTGAGAAAAATTGAATGTTTAAATTAATATTTCAAACGAGCTCCGATGTTCATGAAATTTAAAATGAAAGTATTTTACATAAAGATATTAGGTAGGTTTTCCCCTGATTGTGCAAAATTGAAACTTTTTTGTGACACGTTTTACATCTGGGAGAAAATTTGAAACTTTAAATTAATATTTTAGACAAGCTCGGATCTTCGTGAAATTTAAAATGGAAGCATTTGACATAAAAGTATTAGGTGGGTTTTACTTTGATTGAGCAAAATTGAAACTTTAAATTAATATTTCAAACAAGCTCTAATCTTCGCAAAGTTTAAATTGGAAGCTTTTCACATCAAAATGTTAGGTGGGTTTTCCTCTGATTGTGTAAAATTGAAACTTGAGATTAATATTTCAAACAAGCTCAGATCTTTGTGAAATTTAAATTAGAAGCATTTGAGATCAAAATATTAGGTGGGTTTTCCTCTAATTGAGAAAAATTAAAAGTTTAAATTAATATTTCAAATGAGCTCCGATGTTTGTTAAATTGAAAATGGAAGCATTTGACATCAAAATATTAGGTGGGTTTTCCTCTGATTGTGCAAAATTGAACCATTTTTGTGACATGTTTTATGTCTGGGAGCAAAATTGAAACTTTAAATTAATGTTTCAAATGAGCTTGAAATTTGTGAAATTTAAAATGGAAGCATTTGACATCAAAATATTATGTGGGTTTTCCTCTAATTATGCAAAGTTGAAAATTTTTTGTGACACGTTTTACATCAGGGAGAAAAATTGAAACTTGATATTAAGATTTTAAACGAGCTCGGATCTTTGTGAAATTTAAAATAGAAGCATTTGACATCAAAACATTAGGTGGGTTTTCCTCTGATTAATCAAAATTGAAACTTTAAATTAATATTTCAAATGAGATCTGATTTTTGTGGAATTTAAAATGGAAGCATTTGACATTAAAACATTAGGTGGGTTTTCCTCTGATTGTGTAAAATTGAAACTTTAAATTAATATTTCAAACAAGCTCGGATCTCTATGAAAAAAATAGAAGCATTTGACATCAAAATATTTGGTGGGTTTTCCTCTAATTGAACAAATTCAAAAGTTTAAATTAATATTTCAAACGAGCTGTGATGTTCGTGAAATTTAAAATGGAACCATTTGACATCAAAATATTAGGTGGGTTTTCCTGTGATTGTGAAAAATAGAAAGTTTTTTGTGACACATTTTATGTCCGACAACAAAATTGAAAGTTTAAATTAATATTTCAAATGAGCTCAGATCTTTGTGAAATTTAAAATGGAAGCATTTGACATGAAAATATTAGGTGGGTTTTTCTTTGATTGAGTACAATTGAAACTTTAAATTAATATTTCAAATGAGCTCTAATCTTTTGAAATTTGAAATTAATATTTCAAATGATTTCGAATCTTTGTGAAATTTAAAATAGAAGCATTTGACATCAAATATTAGGTGGGTTTTCCTCTGATTCAACAAAATTGAAACTTTAATTTAATATTTCAAACGAGATCCAATCTTCGTAAAATTTTAAATGGAAGAATTTGACATTAAAATATTAGGTTGGTCTTCCTCTAATTGTGTAAAACTGAAACTTTAAATTAATATTTGAAACGAGCTCGGATCTCCGATAAATTTAAAATGGAAGCATTTGACATCAAAATATTAGGTGGGTTTTCCTCTGATTGAGCAAAATTGAAAGTTTAAATTAATATTTCAAACAAGCTATGATGTTCATGAAATTTAAAATGGAAAAATTTGACATAAAAATATTAGGTGGGTTTTCCTCTGATTGTGCAAAATTAAAACATTTTTGTGACACGTTTAACATCCAGGAGCAAAATTGAAACTTTAAATTAATATTTCAGACGAGCTCGGATCTTCATAAAATTTAAAATGGAAGCATTTGACATCAAAATATTAGGTGGGTTTTCCTGTATTTGAGCAAAATTAAAACTTTAAATTAATATTTCAAATGAGCTCTGATCTTCATGAAATTTAAATTTGAAGGATTTGACATCAAAATGATAGGTGGGTTTTCCTCTGATTATGTAATATTTAAACTTGAAATTAGTTTTTCAAACAAGCTCGGATCTCAATGAAATTTAAAATAGAAGCATTTGACATCAAAATATTAGGTGGGTTTTCCTCTGATTGGGCAAAATTGAAACTTTAAATTAATATTTCAAACGAGATCCGATCTTCGTGAAATTTAAAATGGAAGCATTTGACATTAAAATATTAGGTGGGTTTTCCTCTGATTGTGTAAAATTGAAAATGTAAATTAACATTTCAAATGAGCTAGGATCTCTGTCAAATTTAAAATAGAAGCATTTGACATCAAAATGTTAGGTGGGTTTTCCTTTGATTGAGCAAAATTGAAAGTTTAAATTAATATTTCAAACAAGGTCTGATGTTCATAAAATTTAAAATGGAAGCATTTGACATCAAAATATTATGTGGGTTTTCCTCTGATTATGCAAAATTGAAACTTTTTTGTCACACATTTTACATCTAGGAGCAAAATTGAAAGTTTAAATTAATATTTTTAATGAGCTTGGATCTTTGTAAAATTTAAAATGGAAGCATTTGACATCAAAATATTAGGTGTGTTTTCCTATTATTGAGCAAAATTGAAAGTTTAAATTAATATTTTGAATGAGCTCTAGCGTTCATGAAATTTAAAATCGAAGCATTTGACATCAAAATATTAGGTGGGTTTTCGTCTGATTGTGCAAAGTTGAAACTTTTTTGTGACACATTTTACATCTGGGAGCAAAATTGAAACTTTAAATTAATATTTTAAATGAGTTCGGATCTTTGTGAAACTTAAAATAGAAGCATTTGACATCAAAATAATATGTGGGTTTTCCTCTGATTGAGAAAACTTGAAAGTTTAAATTAATGTGTCAAATGAGCTCCGATGTTCGTGAAATTTAAAATGGAAGAATTTGACATCAAAATATAAGGTGGATTTTCCCCTGATTGTGCAAAATTGAAACTTTTTTGTGACATGTTTTACATCTAGGGGCAAAATTGAAACTTTAAATTAATATTTTAAACGATCTCGGATCTTTGTGAAATTTAAAATGGAAGCATTTGACATAAAAATATTAGGTGGGTTTTCGTTTGATTGAGTAAAATTGAGACTTTAAATTAATATTTCAAACAAGTTTTGATCTTCATGAAACTTAAATTGGAAGCATTTGACGTCAAAATATTAGGTGGGTTTTCCTCTGATTGTGCAAAATTGAAACTTGAAATTAATATTTCAAATGAGCTCAGATCTCCGTGAAATTTAAAATAGAAGCATTTGACATCAAAATAATAGGTGGGTTTTCCTCTAATTGAGCAAAATTGAAACTTTAAATTAATATTTCAAACAAGATCCGATCTTCATGAAATTTAAAATGGAAGCATTTGACATTAAAATATTAAGTGGGTTTTCCTCTGATTGTGTAAAATTGAAACTATAAATTAATATTTCAAACGAGCTCAGATCTTTGTGAAATTTAAAATAGAAGCATTTGACATTAAAATATTAGGTGGGTTTCCCTCTGATTGAGCAAAATTGAAAGTTTAAATAAATATTTCAAATGAGATCTGATGTTCATGAAATTTAAAATGGAAGCATTTGACATCAAAATATTAGGTGGGTTTTCCTCTGATTGTGCAAAATTGAAACTTTTTGTGACATGTTTTACACCCGGGAGCAAAATTGAAACTTTAAATTTATATTTCAAACGAGCTCGGATCTTCGTCAAATTTAAAATGGAAGCATTTGACATAAAAATATTAGGTGGGTTTTCTTGTGTTTAAGCAAAATTGAAACTTTAAATTAATATTTCATATGAGCTCTGATCTTCATGAAATTTAAATTGGAAGCATTTGACATCAAAATGTTAGGTGGATTTTCCTATGATTGTGTAAAATTTAAACTTGAAATTAATATTTCAAACGAGCTCGGATCTCCATGAAATCTAAAATAGAAGAATTTAACATCAAAATATTAGGTGGATTTTCCTCTGTTTGAGTTAAATTGAAACATTAAATTAATATTTAAAACGAGATCCGATCTTCGTGAAATTTAAATTGGAAGCATTTGATATCAAAATATTAGGTGGGTTTGCCTCTAATTGTGCAAAATTGAAACTTGAAATTTATATTTCAAATGAGCTCTGATGTGCGTGAAATTGAAAATTGAAGAGTTTGACATCAAAAACTTAGGTGGGTTTTCCTCTGATTGTGCAAAATTGAAATTTTTATGTGACACGTTTTACATCCGGGAGCAAAATTGAAACTTTAAATTAATATTTCAAACAAGCTCAGATCTTTGTGAAATTTAAAATAGAAACATTTGACATCAAAATATTAGGTGGGTTTTCCTCTGATTGAGCAAAATTGAAACTTTAAATTAATATTTCAAACGAGCTCTGATCTTTGTGAAATTTAAATTAGAAGCATTTGACATCAAAATATTAGGTGGGTTTTCCTCTAATTATGTAAAATTGAAACTTGAAATTAATATTTCAAACGAGCTCGGATTTCTGTGAAATTTAAAATAGAAGCATTTGACATCAAAATATAAGATGGGTTTTCCTTTGATTGAGCAAAATTAAGATTTTAAATTAATATTTCAAACAAGATCCAAACTTTGTGAAATTTAAAATGGAAGCATTTGACATTAAAATATTAGGTGGGTTTTCCTCTGATTGTGTAAAATTGAAACTTTATATTAATATTTCAAATGATCTCAGATCTCCCTGAAATTTTGAATAGAAGCATTTGACATCAAAATATTAGGTGGGTTTTCCTCTGATTGAGCAAAATATAATGTTTAAATTAATATTTCAAATGAGCTTCGATGTTCATGAAATTTAAAATGGAAGGATTTGACATCAAAATATTAGGTGGGTTTTGCTCTTATTGTGCAAAATTGAAAATTTAAATTAATATTTCAAACATGCTCAGATCGTCATGAAATTTAAAATGAAAGCATTTGACATTAAAATATTAGGTGGGTTTTCCTTTGATTGAGCAAAGTTGAAACTTTAAATTAATATTTCAAACTATATACACCCTAAAATGGTCGCCTAGACCATGGGCCCCATTTATCTTTTTATCATTTTATCAAATTCTTGAGTCAATGGTTTGCAACATTTTAATTCAAATCAATTTTCTTGATCAAATCATAATTAATTCAATAATTTTAATATTTCCTAAGTTTTGATCATTTTTATTTAATTAAAAGATTTAATCTCCCTTTTAATTAAATAAAATTCATCTTATTTAATTAAATTAAATTCCTCCCATTTAATTGAATAAAATTATTCTAATTTATTTAATTATAAAGAAGACCCCTCTTTTAATTAAATAAATAAAAATCCCCACCTAAAGCACTTTATTTGATGAAAAATGAAATAAATTAAATAAAAATTAAATAAAAATCCCTTTTTCTTCACATCTTTCAAAGTGGTGGGCTTTTTGCTTTGAATGAGCACCTGGATCAACCAAGATTTAATCTCCCCCATTGCTCATTTCTTTTTGCCTCTTAATCTCAACCGTTCACTTTCCTATAAAAGGAAACCTTTCCTTCTCATTTGATAAGATAAAATTTTTATGTATTGTTATGCTGCAGGTTTGGAGAGCAATTTTGGAGGAGAATTTGAGCACTTTGGCTTGGATATTGCAACTTCTCTCTTCTTGTCTTCTTCTTCTTGCAGCCATGGCTATTCATGTAGGTTAGATTCATATTAGATTAAATTCATATTTTCTTCCATAGATTAATCTTGCATATTTTCTTTTTTAGATTAATCATGCATTGTTATCATATAGATTAATTTCTTTTTATGGATTGTTATCATATAGAATAGATTTCATTTTCATGCATTGAATCTCTCTTTCCATGGTGTACTTGCATAGGCACAACTAGGTCTTGATCTAAGGGCCTTCATCACAAACCTTTGCACTCCATGAATAGGGAGCTATGAGTCAATATTTGAGGCCTCATTCTTGAGCAACCTTGGATGAAATGACTCATAGAAGTGTGACACATTTTTAGCACTCATTTTTGGTGCCCACCGTGGGGCAGAAGATTCATTTTCTATCATTATGTTTATTTTTCATAATTTATTTTTGGATTTCTGTATTTTTTCATATTTTTCATACTTTTGTAGGCAATTTTCGTGTGATATATTGCAGGTCTGCAAGTGGGTTTTTGGTGATCTATGCATTTCTTCACATGGATCGCTGTTATTCATCGTGCAACTCTATGTGAATTTTTGCTTGAAATCTAACACTAGACAATGATGATCTATTTACTATTTTATGCATTTTTTTTCTATCTATGTGTTTCTTCATGAGAGATTTTGTGAATCTTCACGTGGCTATCTATGACTCTTCACAGGACACTCTGAGAATCTTCACGCGAGATTTCACACAAGGGATCTAATTTTTATTGCTATATTTTATATCTTTGATCTCTAACCATGAATGTTTACTATTTCTGGTGGTTTCTGATTTGTTGTTGTTGATTTGGACTTGCGTGGATAAACAACAAAATGTTTGCGTTGCTTTGGATGTGAGGTATTTTTTTGCATCTCTACAACATTTGGATTTTGGAAATAAAATGAATCTCTCATGTGGTTAGCTTGAGTGTTTCTTGCTTTCATAGATCACATTTCCAATTGGTGCTCTAAAGAATGAACCTATATTTTCTTTCTTGCATATATGTTTCACATAGTAATTAGGCCCTATGAACACTATTTTTGGTGATCTTGAGAGAGTGGGCTTCATTCGCTTGTCTTACATGTGAAGCTCTTCTTGACGATAGATCCCCTTGTAGGTAGGGAAGGATTTGTCATTACTTCAAACTTGGTTTAGTCTTCAACTTTAATTGGTACTTTCTCTCTTGAGATTGGTGGTCATTGTTGTTGATATACGAACCTTGGGTGAGGTGATTTCAAATTAGTGGGTCAATTAATCTTTCTTGCTATGTCTAGGTGAGGTGAAGAGGCTAGAGGATTATGCTCTTTTCCCTTTTGGAAGAATCAAAAACTTGGAACCCTTGAATCTGAACTAAGTCCCCATGTGGTCCATATTGTGAGTCTTCCTTGTTAGAGAGGATTAACCATAGTGGACACTCCCTTTATAGGGTAAACCACATGGATGGAACCTCAAGTGGTAATATCCATTTTCACCATGGTAGCAACAACCACTATATAAATGTCCTTGTGGAAGAAATCTCCATGGGTGTAGTTTCTTGTGGGTTATCAGATCTCCTCAGCAGCTCCTGATTGACTAAATTCTCAGACTATGTCAAAAATTCAGTGCGTCGGGATTGGATTTCACCCACTTGAGATTGCAAAACTTACAGAGTCAAACCATTACTATGAACCATAGTGCAACCAAAATTTTCTTTTCTAGGACTATGTGCATGATTGGAAAAATTTTTGAGAACATACACAAGCAGAATTTTTAGGGAGTAGAAATACTACATCACTATTCTTGATCATGCACAAGGTTTCTTTGTCCCTTTCTCATTATTTGAAGACATTTTCTTGAACTCCTTTATTATTGTCTTGCATGCTTGATTCATCAAAAAATGTATTAATGCATCTAGTTGGTTATTTAAAATGAACAAAATTGAGTTTTGGTTCCTTTCTGTTAGAACCCTCACACGATAAAACTATTTCTTCGCATGGCTCATTGCGTTTCTTCACATAGCACAGTGAGAATCCTCGTGCAATATTCTGCAACTTTCTACCAATCTATTGTCCTTTTTGTTTCATCATTATGGGTTTTCTTCATGTGAATCTATTCATTTCATCATGCAATCCTATCCTTTCTTCGTACAAAACTATTTTCTATTGCCATACTAGTGAGTTGTTTGCTGTCATCTTTGAGCTTGCTTAACTTGCTTTCCTATCATTTTCTAGTTTTCCCGGTTGATCCGGGTCAGATTGGATTACTTACCCCACTGTTAGAAGCTTGTTTAGCTTTTGATTCTTTCATTTTTTCCTCTTGGATTAGTAATATTTGATTTCACAAGTGACTTTTATTAGATTTGGTAAGCTAGAAACCATCCTTGTTGAAAAGATAAACCTTTAGATTCTTTGATAACACACTTGGAGAGTTTTGGTAATCTCTTTTCCATCCAATTCCATATATTCAAATTCAATCAATATATCTTGGGTAAGACCATCCACCTGATCCATATGTGCTAGGATACTTATCTGAAATGTGGGCACCTCTATGGTAGTGTTGGATTACACCTCTTATAATTCTATCTTATCACCTCTTTTGGACAAGTTAATGCCTTTACTATCCTAGTTTGGTACCAACATTTCTTAGGGTCATCCTATTAGCTAGTACCTTTTCTTTCATGCCACTTACAACAAGATATCAATTAAGTCAAGGAAAACAACCCCAAGTGGTCTTCAACCAATTAACCTTAGTTCAAACTCACCAAAAACATAAGGGAAAAGAACCCATATTTGATCAATCGCCTAGGAACAACTTGAAAGTGTGGTTTGATTCCAAGAGTCACCTTAGTGAGTTGGGTACTCCCTTAGTATCTTCTCACTCTTATAAGGATATGAGTTATAGAATGACTCAAAGGGAGAGGGAAGAGAGGGATAAACATCTTGATGATATATTTGCGAAGCATAAAGATACTATTTCACCACATGGTTCCTCTTATAGCAGTGGACCTTCCTCACCCGTTATTTCAAAAAGATATCTAGATGCACACCAAAGGGCTAAGAGAGAGAGGTAAAAGGCATGTTTATCAAGATATCCAATCACAAAATGAAAGCAAAGAAGATGAACGTTATGACACCCATGTCAATACAACTTATACCAACAACTTGTTTCAAAATTCAAGACCAAGTTCACCGCTTAAGACCTATTCAAGTTACATGAGTGAAAGGATTAAGAGGATTGAGTGTGAAAAGAAAGCCTTCCTAGATGAACAAGATTGTAAGGAAGAACAAATTAGACTCCTAGAATGGGAGAGACAATCTTTGGTAGAAATGGAAAAGAAATCCTTTCAAGAGAAGCAGGATAGGATCTTGGCTCGACAAATCAATGATTGATTCAATAACATTCATGTTAGTGGTGGAAATAGCTCTCCTCCATCCACTCCTCCCTGAGACTCCACATAGTAGGAGACATTAAAGATCACCATCATGATCTCCTAGCCCTAGAGGAAAAAGGGCTTCTAGACATGATCATTATAGGAGACAAACACCTTCTAGGAACTCAAGGCAACCTTCCAAATGTGCTCATTATGGTTCACACTATGGGGGTAGTATCTCAAGTTTTGATCACACCTCCCAACACATTATGAAAATGTAACAAGAGCCACTTTTCCAATAGTATGTGGAAAAATATTTGGAGCAAATAAAAAGATAAATTCCTAGAGAGTCTGATCAACAAAGGAGCTAGAGTCCCTTACAACTTTGATGTGGATAAAAAGATTAAGAAGCAAGGTCCATCTCAAGATGAGGTGATCAAAGAAATGAAGAGCATGATGGAAAATATGTTAACACCTAAGAATTATTTCTCATTGGACTCAATTTTTCCTAATCATTTTGATAAGAGTGTTGACATGAAATAATTTCCTAGGAAAATTGAAATTCCTCAATATGAAAAATATGATGGGAGTGGAGATCCACATGATCATGTGCGTCAATTTTATACCACAAGTTTTGAGTTCCATCAAGATAACTCCTATCTCATGAGATTGTTCCCAAGGAGTCTTAAGGGCCAAGAAATGGAATGGGTTACCAAAATAACTCCCCTGGTTAAGACTTTCAAAGAGCTTGTTCAAAGATTTTTTCAACACTTTGTATACAATCTTTCAATATCTATCACCTTGTTGGACTTATGTAACTTAAAGCAGAATCAAGGGGAATCCTTTGTTACTTTCTTGCAAAGGTGGAGACGAAAATTCTCTTGCTATTCTAGAACCATTCCTGACAATGAAAAGATTGACATCCTTGTTAGTAATTTGGTTCCTGAACTGCGGTATGAAGTTAAGAAAATGATTTTTGATTCATTTGACACCATGGTTGAAGCCACATGTAGGATTAAAGATGTTTTAAGAGAACAAGGAATTTTGACCAAACATGGAAATAACAACAATGATCAAAACAATAACAACTCTAGCAAGGATAAAGGGAAGAACAAACATTGGAATAAGAACAAACAAGTGGTTAATGATGGAGTTGTGGATTCCTCCCAACCAAAAGATCAACTTGTGCTGCATTTATCTAGCCTCATTCAAGCTATGAAGCTCAATACATCCAATCAACAAGAAAGTAAGCCAAGATACCAAGATAATCCTGAGAGAGAAAAATGTCAGTTTGCAAAACTTGGTGATTCATATGTAGATATTTTCAAAAACACTTATTTTTAACGACCTTGCACATCCTCAAGATCTTATGAATTTTTGTATACCGGATGTTAAACCACATTGGTGGGATGTGAAGGCCTTTTGCATATTTCATAATGGTATTGGAAATGACATTGAACACTGCTACAAACTCTGACATATCATTCAAGATCTCATTGAGAATGGAAAGCTTACGATAGATGGATTGAACACCAACACCAATCATAAGGCATTCAAGGAACCTTTGTCCATATATGAAAAGGGAGAAACCTCTAAATTTAAGAATGGAAAAGCTGAGATCAATTATACCTACACAGATGTGGAGAATACCATCAACATGCTTGAATTTTTGGAAGAGAATGTCAATATGATGAGGGGTAGAGATCCCTATGGTTATGATCTAGACAAGGACTCTCCTCCTATCTTTTTTGAAGAACCTGTTGTGGTGCTAAGGTGTCTGAACTCTAGAAGGTCATCTCAAGCCCTTAATGTTGTCACATGAAGTCAAGGCCCCATTGTCATTAGAGGACCCAATTCAAGCCAATCCAGTAAACCTAAGCAAGTGGCATCCAAGCCTGTCACCTTGAAACCAGCTATCAATCCTAAGTCAAATTATAGTCTTGTTGATTAATTACAAACAACCCCAGCTTAGATTTCAATCTTTGAGCTCTTAGAGTTATCCCCAAGACATAAGCAAATCCTTGAGGATGCTTTGCGCATGGTGAACATCCCCAACAACTTAGATGTTGATCAATTCTAGAACATGGTTAATCACATTGCTAGCCCTCATTACCTTACATTTTTAGAAGATTATGATAAAGCTTTGAGCCATCCACACAATCTTTCCCTTCATATTGAGGTTATGATTCATCAAACCCATGTCAGGTGTGTGTTGATAGATGGGGTTTTTGGGCTTAATATTTGTTCCTTTAATCTTTTGAAAGAATTGGGTTATTCTTTTGATAAGTCAACACTTATCAATTTGGTCTTACCCAATTTTGTCATGTGATCTTACCTGCTTGGGAGCATTTGATCCTTATCCTTGGAACTTAGTATCAGTTAACATACTAAAATTTTTAAGCGCAACACTTAATGCTTGAGCTATGTCATGATCTTTTCTTTGTGTGCTGACTGTTATTGATTTTTATTGAGTGTCCTTATCTAATAAGTCTCTCCAGGATGCATAGCTAGAGGACTTGGGGCATGGGACATGTTTTTATTTGCTTCCTTCTTTGTGATTAACTATTTTTGCACAACCGTTCTACTGGTCATCCTGGCCTCTATGCCTTGATGTGAGCATGGTTTTTCTATATTAAATTGGGTAAGCTAACATCACAGTCATCTTGACCTTTATGTCTTTGATGCTTATGTTAGAATCTTTCCATATTCTAATTCGATATAATTCACATTCATATATTCATATTTGCACTTGTGACTAGTGATGATTGTGTATTTTTTTATGTCCGTTAATAATGGAACAATGATGAAAATAAGTTCCTTAACATTCTCTAATGAATGATGAACAAAAAGTCCTATGTTATAGTTTCTCTATTGCAAGTACACCTTTGCATTTTCATGTAGCTTGCATTGTTAGACCTCATGTTAGTTTACAATTTTAGGCTGCATTATGAGTTTGTGAGGGTTTTCCTTCATCTTTCTTGTGGACTTTTAATCAACTAAGATCATGTTTTGATCTTTATTTCCTTATCTTCTTTCATGATCTCAATCAAAATTTTCTATCTTAAACAGCTCATTGATTTTGGGGCATTATCTTTCTTAAGGCAAATTCTCTTTCTTCTCTCCATTTCTTTCCACCTCTTTTGAACTTCTATCTTCCATTTGCTTTCACCCCACTTCTTTTCTTCTAATTCAACCTTGGGGCATAATCTTTCATGCTTGATGATCTACCTTGATTATGTGATCCTTATATGTTTCATCTTACATCAAGAGCCTTGTCTTTAGTTTGATTTGATCAAATTTATCAATTTGTTGTTTCTCCTCTATCTAATTTCAATTTTGATCATGAGGGGGCGGTATATATCAAACTTCAATTGTTGATTCAGCTTTATCAATCCTATCAATTACTTCGCTTGGGGCAACCTTGCTTGAGATTCTTATCTCAGATATGTAAATTACTTATTTATAATGGTGTTGACCTTGTCTTTTTTTCAATTAGCTTATCATTTTTATGATACTAATTACTTATTTACAACGGTGTTGATGTCTGTGTTGTTTTGTGATCCCAAATCAATCTCACACTTCAACTATATTCTTTGACTACATGTGTTCCAAGAATGATCACACATTATTCAAAGAAGGGCAAATGTATGCACCCCAAAATGGTCGCCTGGACTATGGGCCCCATTTATCATTTTATCATTTTATAAAATTTTTGAATCAATTCTTTGCAACATTTTAATTCAAATCAATTTCCTTGATCAAATCATAATTAATTCAATTATTTCAATATTTCCTAAGGTTTGACTATTTTTATTTAATTAAAAGATTTAATCTCCCTTTTAATTAAATAAAATTCATCTTATTTAATTAAATTAAATTCCTCCCAATTAATTAAATAAAATTATTCTAATTTATTTAATTATAAATAAAACCCCTCTTTTAATTAAATAAATAAAAATCCTCACTTAAAGCACTTTATCTGATGAAAAAGGAAATAAATTAAATAAAAATCCCTTTTTCTTCACATCTTTCTAAGTGGTGGGATTTTTGCTTTTAATGAGCACATGGATCAACCAAGATTTAATCTCCACCATTGCTCATTTCTTTTTTCCTCTTAATCTCAACCATTCACTTTCCTATAAAAGGAAATCTCTCCTCATTTGATAAGATAGAATTTTTATGTATTGTTATGCTGCAGGTTTGGAGAGAAATTTTGGAGGAGAATTTGAGCACTTTGGCTTGGATATTGCAATTTCTCTCTTCTTGTATTCTTCTTCTTGCATCCATGGATATTCATGTAGATTAGATTCATATTAGATTAAATTCATATTTTCTTCCATATATTAATCTTGCATATTTCCTTTTATAGATTAATCATGCATTGTTATCATATAGATTAATTTCCTCTTATGCATTTTTATCATATAGAATAGATTTCATTTTCATGCATGGAATCTCTCATTTCATGGTGTACTTGCATAGGCATAACTAGGTCAATCTGAGGGCCTTCATCATAAACCCTTTCACTCCATGAATAGGGAACTTTGAGTCGATATTTAAGGCCTCATTCTTGAGCAACCTTGGATGGAATGATTCATAGAAGTGTGACACATTTTTAGAACTTACAAACCAGCTCTGATCTTCGTGAAATTTAAATTGGAAGCATTTGACATCAAAATATTAGGTGGGTTTTCCTCTGATTGTGTAAAATTGAAACTTGAAATTAATATTTCAAACGAGCTCAAATCTCCATGAAATTTAAAATAGAAGCATTTGACATCAAAATATTAGGTGGGTTTTCCTTTGATTGAGCAAAATTGAAACTTTAAATTAATATTTCAAACGAGATCTCATCTTCATAAAATTTAAAATGGAAGCATTTGACATTAAAATGTAAGGCAGGTTTTCCTTTGATTGTCTAAAATTGAAACTTTAAATTAATATTTCAAACGAGCTCGGATCACTGCGAAATTTAAAATAGAAGCATTTGACATCAAAATATTAGGTGGGTTTTTCTCTTATTGAGCAAAATTGAAAGTTTAAATTAATATTTCAAATGGGCTCTGATGTTCATGAAATTTAAAATGGAAGCATTTGACATCAAAATATTAGGCGGGTTTTCCTCTGATTGTGGAAAATTGAAACTTTTTGTGACACGTTTTATGTTCGAGAGCAAAATTGAAACTTTAAATTAATATTTCAAATGAGCTTGGATCCTCGTGAAAATTAAAATTGAAGCATTTGACATCAAAATATTAGGTAGGTTTTTCTCTGATTGAGAAAAATTGAAACTTTAAATTAATATTTCAAACGAGCTTCGATCTTCGTGAAATTTAAATTGGAAGCATTTGACATCAAAATATTAGGTGGGTTTTCCTCTGATTGTGTAAAATTGAAACTTGAAATTAATATTTCAAATGAGCTTGGATCTCCATTAAATTTAAAATAGAAGCATTTGACATAAAAATATTAGCTGGGTTATCCTCTGATTCAGCAAAATTGAAACTTTAAATTAATATTTCAAATGAGATCTGATCTTCGTGAAAAATAAAATGGAAGAATTTGAAATTAAAATATTAGGTGGGTTTTCCTCTGATTGTGTAAAATTGAAACTTTAAATTAATGTTTCAAACGATATCAGATCTTTGTGAAATTTAAAATAGAAGCATTTGACATCAAAATATTAAGTGGGTTTTCCTCTGATTATGAAAAATTGAAAGTTAATATTAATTTTTCAAACAAGCTCTGATGTTCACTAAATTTAAAATGGAAGCATTTGAAATCAAAATATTAGGTGGGTTTTACTCTGATTGTCGAAAATCAAAACTCTTTTGTGACATTTTTTACGTCTGGGAGCAAAATTGAATGTTTAAATTAATATTTCAAATGAGCTCAGATCTTCATGAAATTTAAAATGGATGCATTTGACATCAAAATATTAGGTGGGTTTTACTCTAATTGAGAAAAATTGAAACTTTAAATTAATATTCAAAATGAGCTCCGATCTTCGTGAAATTTAAAATGGAAGCATTTGACATCAAAATATTAGGTGGGTTTTCCTCTGATTGTGTAAAATTGAAACTTGAAATTAATATTTCAAATGAGCTTGGATCTCCGTGAAATTTAAAATTGAAGCATTTGACATCAAAATAATAGGTAGGTTTTCCTCTGATTGAGCAAAATTAAAACATTAAATTAATATTTCAAACGAGATTCGATCTTCGTGAAACTTAAAATGGAAGCATTTGACATTAAAATATTAGGTGGTTTTCCTCTGATAGTGTAAAATTGAAACTTTAAATTAATATTTCAAATGAGCTCGGATGTCCATGAAATTTAAAATAGAAGCATTTGACATGAAAATATTAGGTGGGTTTTCCTCTTATTGAGCAAAATTGAAAGTTTAAATTAATATTTCAAATGAGCTCTGATGTTCGTGAAATTTAAAATGGAAGCATTTAAAATCAAATTATAAGGTGGGTTTTCCTCTAATTGTGCAAAATTGAAACTTTTTTGTGAAACGTTTTACGTCCGGGAGTAAAATTGAAACTTTAAATTAATATTTCAAACAAGTTCGGATCTTCGTAAAATTTGAAATGGAAGCATTTGACATCAAAATATTAGGTGGATTTTCCTTTAATTGAAAAAAATTGAAACTTTAAATTAATATTTCAAACGAGCTCCAATCTTGATGAAATTTAAATTGGAAGCATTTGACATCAAAATATTAGGTGGGTTTTCCTCTGATTGAGTAAAATTGAAACTTTCAATTAATATTTCAAACGAGCTCCGATCTTTGTGAAATTTAAATTGGAAGCATTTGACATCAAAATATTAGGTGGGTTTTCCTCTGATTGTGTAAAATTGAAACATTGAAATTAATATTTCAAACAAGCTCGGATGTCCATGAAATTTAAAATAGAAGCATTTGAGAGATAAATATTAGGTGGGTTTTCCTCTGATTGAGCAAAATTGAAACTTTAAATTAATATTTTAAACGAGATTCGATCTTCGTGAAATTTTAAATGGAAGGATTTGAAATTAAATATAAGGTGGGTTTTCCTCTGATTGTGTAAAATTGAAGCTTTAAATTAATATTTCAAACAAGCTCGGATCTCTGTGAAATTTGAAATAGAAGCATTTCACATAAAAATATTAGGTGGGTTTTCCTCTGATTGAGCAAAATTGAAAGTTTAAACTAATATTTCAAACAAGCTCTGATGTTCGTGAAATTTGAAATGGAAGCATTTGACATCAAAATATTAGGTGGGTTTTCTTCTGATTGTACAAAATTGAATCTTTTTGTGACACATTTTACGTCTAAGAGCAAAATTGAAACTTCAAATTAATATTTCAAACAAGCTCGGATCTTCGTGAAATTTAAAAGAGAAGCATTTGACATCAAAATATTATATGGGTTTTTCTCTAATTGAGAAAAATTGAAACGTTAAATTAATATGTCAAACAAGCTCCTATCTTCGTGAAATTGAAATTATAAGAATTTGACATCAAAATATTATGTGAGTTTTCCTTTTATTGTGTAAAATTGAAGCTTGAAATTAATATTTCAAACAAGCTCGGATCTCCTTGAAATTTAAAAGAGAAGCATTTGACATATAAATATTACGTGGCTTTTCCTCTGATTGAGGAAAATGGAAACTTTAAAATAATGTTTCAAACAAGATCTGATCTTTGTGAAATTTTAAATGGAAGCATTGACATTAAAATATTAGGTGGGTTTTCCTCTGATTGTGTAAAATTGAAACTTGAAATTAATATTTCAAACGAGCTTGGATCTCTGTAAAATTTAAAATAGAATTATTTGACATAAGTATTAGGTTGGTTTTCCTCACATTGAGCAAAATTGAAACTTTAAAATAATATTTCAAACGAGATCCGATCTTCATGAAATTTTAAAGGGAAGCATTTCACATTAAAATATTAGGTGGGTTTTCTTCTGATTGTGGAAAATTAAAATTTTAAATTAATATTTCAAACGAGGTCGGATCTCCATGAAATTTAAAATAGAATCATTTCACATAAAAATGTTAGGTCAGTTTTCCTCTGATTGAGAAAAATTGAAAGTTTAAATTAATATTTGAAATGAGCTCCAATGTTCTTGAAATTTAAAATCAAAGCATTTTACATCAAAATATTAGGTGTGTTTTCCTCTGATTGTGCAAAATTGAAACTTTTTTGTGACACGGTTTACGGCAGAGAGAAAAATTGAAACTTTAAATTAATAGTTCAAATGAGCTTGGATCTTCATGAAATTTAAAATGGAAGCATTTGACATCAAAATATTAGGTGGGTTTTCCTCTGATTGTGCAAAATTAAAACTTTTTTTGTGACACATTTTACATATGGGAGCAAAATTGAAACTTTAAATTAATATTTCAAACAAGCTCAGATCTTCGTGAAATTTAAAATGGAAGCATTTGACATCAAAATCTTATATGGGTTTTTCTCTAATTGAGTAAAATTGAAACTTGAAATTAATATTTCAAACAAGCTCTGATCTTCATGAAATTTAAATTGGAAGCATTTGACATCAAAATATTAGGAGGGTTTTCGTTTGATTGTGTAAAATTAAAACTTGAATTTAATATTTAAAACGAGCTCAGATCTCCTTGAAATTTAAAATAGAAGCATTTGAAATATAAATATTAGGTGGGTTTTCCTCTGATTAAGCAAAATTTAAACTTTAAAATAATATTTCAAATGAGATCTGATCTTCATGAAATTTTAAATGGAAGCATTTGACATTAAAATATTAGGTGGTTTTCCTCTAATTGTGTAAAATTGAAACTTTAAATTAATATTTCAAATGAGCTCGGATCTCCGTGAAATTGAAAATAGAAGCATTTGACATCAAAATATTAGGTGGGTTTTCCTCTGATTGAGAAAAATTGAAATTTCAAGTTAATATTTCAAATGAGCTCCAATGTTCATGAAATTTAAAATGGAAGCATTTCACATCAAAATATTAGGTGGGTTTTCCTCAGATTGTGCAAAATTCAAACTTTTTTGGGACACGGTTTATGTCCGAGAGCAAAATTTAAACTTTAAATTAAAATTTCAAATGAGCTCACATCTTCATGAAATTTAAAATGGAAGCATTTGACATCAAAATATTAGGTTCATTTTCCTCCGATTGAGAAAAAATGAAACTCTAAATTAATATTTCAAATGAGCTCCGATCTTCATGAAATTTAAATTGGAAACATTTGACATCAAAATATTAGGTGGGTTTTCCTCTTATTGTGTAAAATTGAAACTTGAAATTAATATTTAAAATGAGCTTGGATCTCTGTGAAATTTAAAATAGAAGCATTGGACATCAAAATATTAGGTGGGTTTTCCTCTGATTGAGAAAAATTGAAACTTTAAATTTATATTTTAAACAAGATCTGATCTTTGTAAAATTTAAAATGGAAGCATTTGACATTAAAATATTAGGTGGGTTTTCCTCTGATTGTGTAAACTTTAAACTTTAAATTAATATTTCAAAGGAGCTCGGATCTCCGTGAAATTTAAAATAGAAGCATTTGACATAAAAAATTTATGTAGGTTTTTCTCTGATTGAGTAAAATTGAAACTTTAAATTAATATTTCAAACGAGCTCTGATCTTCATAAAATTTAAATTTGAAGCATTTGACATCAAAATATTAGGTGGGTTTTCCTCTGATTATGTAAAATTGAAACTTGAAATTAATCTTTCAAACAAGCTCAGATCTCCATGAAATTTAAAATAGAAGCATTTTACATCAAAATATTAGGTGGGTTTTCCTCTGATTGAGCAAAATTGAAACTTTAAATTAATATTTCAAAGGAGATCCAATCTTTGTGAAATTTAAAATGGAAGCATTTGAAATTAAATATAAGGTGGGCTTTCCTCTGATTGTGTAAAATTGAAACTTTAAATTTATAATTTAAACGAGCTCAGATCTCCGTGAAATTTAAAATAGAAGCATTTGACATCAAAATATTAGTTGGGTTTTCCTCTGATTGAGTGAAATTCAAAGTTTAAATTAATATTTAAAACAAGCTCCGATGTTCATGAAATTTAAAATGGACGCATTTGACATCAAAAAATTAGGTGGGTTTTCTTCTAATTGTGCAAAATTGAAACTTTTTTGTGACACATTTTTACGTCCGGGAGCAAAATTGAAACTTTAAATTAATATTTCAAACGAGATCAGATCTTCATGAAATTTGAAATGGAAGCATTTGATGTCAAAATTTTAGGTGGGTTATCCTCTGAGTGAACAAAATTGAAACTTTAAATTAATATTTCAAATGAGCTCCGATCGTTGTGAAATTTAAATTGGAAGCATTTGACATCAAAATATTTGGTGGGTTTTCCTTTGATTGTGTAAAATTTCAACTTAAAATTAATATTTCAAATGAGCTCGTATCTACGTGAAATTTAAAATAGAAGCATTCGACATCAAAATATTAGTTGGATTTTTCTCTGATTGAGAAAAATTGAAACTTTAAATTAATATTTCAAATGAGATCAGATCTTTGTGAAATTTAAAATGGAAGCATTTGACATTAAAATATTAGGTGGGTTTTCCTCTGATTGTGCAAAATTGAAACTTTAAATTAATATTTCAAACGAGCTTGGATCTCCGTGAAATTTAAAATAGAAACATTTGACATAAAAATATTATCTGGGGTTTCCTCTAATTGAGCAAAATAGAAATTTTAAATTAATATTTCAAACGAGCTCCGATGTTCGTGAAATTTAAAAAGGAAGCATTTAACATTAAAATATTAGGTGGTTTTTCCTCTGATTAGGTAAAATTGAAACTTTAAATTAATATTTCAAACAAGCTCGGATCTCTGTGAAATTTAAAATAGAAGCATTGGACATAATAATATTAAGTGGGTTTTCCTCCGATTGAGCAAAATTGAAAGTTTAAATTAATATTTCAAACGAGCTCCGATGTTCATGAAATTTAAAATCAAACCATTTGACATCAAAATATTAGGTGGGTTTTCCTCTAATTGAGAAAAATTAAAACTTTAAATTAATATTTCAAACGAGCTCCGATCTTCATGAAATTTAAATTGGAAGCATTTGACACCAAAATATTAGGTGGGTTTTCCTCTAATTGTGTAAAATTGAAACTTGAAATTAATATTTCAAATGAGCTCGGATCTTCCTGAAATTTAAAATAGAAGCATTTGACATCAAAATATTCAGTGGGTTTTCCTCTGATTGAGCAAAATTAAGACTTTAAATTAATATTTCAAATGAGATCTGATCTTCACGAAATTTAAAATGGAAGCATTTGAGATTAAAATATTAGTTGGGGTTTGCTTTAATTATGTAAAATATTAGATGCGTTTTCCTCTGATTGAGAAAAATTGAAAGCTTAAATTAATATTTCAAACGAGCTTGACATTAAAATATTAGATGGGTTTTCCTCTGATTGTGCAAAATTAAAACTTTTTTGTTACATGTTTTACGTTAGGGAGCGAAATTGAAACTTTAAATTTATATTTCAAACAAGCTCGGATCTTCGTGAAATTTAAAATGGAAGCATTTGACATCAAAATATTAGGTGGGTTTTCCTCTGATTGAGTAAAATTAAAACTTTAAATTAATATTTCAAACAAGCTCTGATCTTCGTGAAATTTAAATTGGAAGCATTTGACATCAAAATATTAGGTGGGTTTTCCTCTGATTGTGTAAAATTGAAACTTGAAATTAATATTTCAAATGAGCTCGGATGTCCATGAAATTTAAAATGTAAGCATTTGACATATAAATATTAGGTGGGTTTTTCTCTGATTGAGCAAAATTGAAACTTTAAATTAATATTTCAAACGAGATTCGATCTTTGGGAAATTTTAAATGGAACCATTTGAAATTAAAATTTTAGGTGGTTTTTCCTCTAATTGTGTAAAATTGAAACTTTAAATTAATATTTCAAATGAGCTCGGATCTTTGTGAAATTTAAAATGGAAGCATTTCACATCAAAATATTAGGCGGGTTTTCCTCTGATTGAGTAAAATTGAAACTTTAAATTCATATTTGAAAGAAGCTTCGATCTTCATGAAATCTAAATTGGAAGCATTTGACATAAAAATATTAGGTGGGTTATCCTCTCATTGTGTAAAATTAAAACTTGAAATTAATATTTCAAACGAGCTTGGATCTCCATGAAATTTAAAATAGAAGCATTTGACATCAAAACATTAGGTGGGTTTTCCTCTAATTGAGAAAAATTGAAACTTTAAAATTATATTTTAAACGAGATCTTATCTTCGTGAAGTTTAAAATGGAAGCACTTGACATTAAAATATTATAAGGTGGGTTTTCCTCTGATTGTGTAAAATTTAAACTTTAAATGAGTATTTCAAACGAGCTCAGATCTTCATGAAATTTAAAATAGAAGCATTTGACATTAAAATATTAGGTGGGTTTTTCTCTGATTGCGCAAATTTGAAAGTTTAAATTAATATTTCAAACAAGCTCCGATCTTCATAAAATTTAAATTGGAAGAATTTGACATCGAAATATTAGGTGGGTTTTCTTTTGATTGTGTAAAATTTAAACATGAAATTATTATTTCAAACGAGCTTGGATCTTCGTGAAATTTAAAATAAAAGCATTTTACATCAAAATATCAGGTGGATTTTCCTCTGATTGAGAAAAATTGAAACTTTAAATTAATATTTCAAACGAGATCCAATCTTCATGAAATTTAAAATGGAAGCATTTGAAATTAATATTTCAAACGAGCTCAGATCTCATTGAAATTCAAAATAGAAGCATTTGATACCAAAATATTAGGTGGGTTTTCCTGTGATTGAGCAAAATTGAAACTTTAAATTAATATTCCAAACAAGATCCAATCTTTGTGAAATTTAAAATGGAAGCATTTGATATTAAAATATTAGGTGGGTTTTCTCCTGATTGTGTAAAATTGAAACTTTAAATTAATATTTCAAACGAGTTCTGATCTCCATGAAATTTAAAATAGAAGCATTTGACATCAAAATATTAGGTTGGTTTTGCTCTAATTAAGCAAAATTGAAAGTTTATATTAATATTTCAAACAAGCTCTGATGTTTGTGAAATTTAAAATGGAAGCATTTGACATCAAAATATTACGTGGGTTTTCCTTTAATTGTGAAAAATTTAAACTTTTTGGAACATGTTTAACGTCTGGGAGCAAAATAGAAACTTTAAATTAATATTTCAAATGAGCTTTGATCTTCGTGAAATTTAAATTGGAAGTATTTGACATCAAAATATTAGGTGGGTTTTCTTCTGATTGTGTAAAATTGAAACTTGAAATCAATATTTCAAACAAGCTCGTATCTCCGTGAAATTTAAAATAGAAGCATTTTACATCAAAATATTAGGTGGGTTTTCCTCTGATTGAGAAAAATTGAAACTTTAAATTAATATTTCAACCGATATCTGATCTTCATGAAATTTAAAATGGAAGCATTTGACATTAAAATATTAGGTGGGTTTTCCTCTGATAGTGTAAAATTGAAACTTTAAATTAATATTTCAAACCAACTCAGATCTCCGTGAAATTTAAAATAGAAGCATTTGACATCAAAATATTAGGTGCATTTTCCTCTGATTGAGAAAAATTGAAAGTTTAAATTAATATTTCAAACCAGCTCTGATGTTCATGAAATTTAAAATTTAAGCATTTGACATCAAAATATTAGGTGGGTTTTCCTCTGATTGTGCAAAATTGAAACTTTTTTGTGACACATTTTACTTCCGGGAGCAAAATTGAAACTTTAAATTAATACTTCAAACGAGCTCAGATCTTTGTGAAATTTAAAAATGGAAGCATTTCACATCAAAATATTAGGTGGGTTTTCTTCTGATTGAGCAAAATTAAAACTTTAAATTAATATTTCAAATGAGCTCTGATCTTCATGAAATTTAAATTGGAAGCATTTTACATAAAAATATTAGCTGGGTATTCCTCTGGTTACATGTAAAATTGAAACTTGAAACTAATATTTTAAACGAGTTCAGATCTCTAAAAAATTTAAAATAGAAGCATTTGACATCAAAATATTAGGTGGGTTTTCCTTTGATTGTGCAAAATTGAAACTTTTTGTGACACATTTTACGTACAGGAGCAAAACTGAAACTTTAAATTAATATTTCAAATGAGCTCGGATCTTTGTGAAATTTAAAATGGAAGCATTTGACATCAAAATATTAGGTGGGTTTTCCTCTGATTGAGAAAAATTGAAACTTTAAATTAATATTTCAAACAAGCTCTGATCTTTGTGAAATTTAAATTGGAAGCTTCTGATATCAAAATATTAGGTGGGTTTTACTCTGATTTTATAAAATTGAAACATGAAATTAATATTTCCAACGAGCTCGAATCTCTATGAAATTTGAAATAGAAGCATTTGACATCAAATTATTAGGTGGGTTTTCTTCTGATTGAGCAAAATTGAAACTTTAAATTAATATTTCAAATGAGATCCAATCGTCGTGAAATTTAAAATGGAAGCATTTGACATTAAACTATTAGGTGGGTTTTCCTCTGATTGTGTAAAATTGAAACTTTAAATTAATATTTTGAATGAGCTTAGATCTCCGTGAAATTTAAATTGGAAGCTTTTGATATCAAAATATTAGGTGGGTTTTCCTCTGATTGTGTAAAATTGAAATTTGAAATTAATATTTGAAACGAGCTTGGATCTCTGTGAAATTTAAAATAGAAGCATTTGACATCAAAATGTTAGGTGGGTTTTCCTGTGATTGAGCAAAATTGAAACTTTAAATTAATATTTCAAATGATATCCGATCTTTGTGAAATTTAAAATGGAAGCATTTGACATTAAAATATTAGGTGGGTTTTCCTCTGATTGTGTAAAATTGAAACTTTAAATTAATATTTCAAATGAGCTCAGATCTCCATGAAATTAAAAAAAAAAGCATTTGACATCAAAATATTATGTGGGTTTTCCTTTGATTGATCAAAATTGAAATTTTAAATTAATATTTAAATTGAGCTCCGATGTTCATTAAATTTAAAATGGAAGTATTTGACATCAAATTATTAGGCGAGTTTTCCTCTAATCGAGAAAAATTGAAACTTTAAATTAATATTTCAAACAAGATCCAATTCTTCATTAAATTTAAAATGGAAGCATTTGACATTAAATTATTAGGTGGGTTTTCCTCTGATTGTGCAAAATTGAAACTTTAAATTAATATTTCAAACGAGATCTGATCTTCATGAAATTCAAAATGGAAGCATTTGATATTAAAATATAAGGTGGGTTTTCCTCTGATTGAGTAAAATTGAAACTATAATTAATATTTCAAATGAGCTCTGATCTTCATAAAATTTAAATTGGAAGCATTTGACATTGATGTATTAGGTGGGTTTTCCTCTGATTATGTAAAATTGAAATTTGAAATTAATCTTTCAAACGAGCTCGCATCTCCGTGAAATTTAAAATAGAAGCATTTGACATCAAAATATTAGGTGGGTTTTCCTCTGATTGAAAAAAATTGAAACGTTAAATTAATATTTCAAATGAGATCTGATCTCAGTGAAATTTAAAATGGAAGCATTTGACATTTAAATATTAGGTGGGTTTTCCTCTAATTATGTAAAATTAAAACTTAAAATTAGTATTTCAAATGTGCTTGAATCTCCGTGAAATTTAAAATAGAAGTTTTGACATTAAAATATTAGGTGTGTTTTCCACTGATTGAGCAAAATTGAAAGTTTATATTAATATTTCAAATGAGCTCTGATGTTCCTAAAATTTAAAATGGAAGAATTTGAAATCAGAATATTAGGTGGGTTTTCCTCTAATTTTGCAATATTGAAACTTTTTTGTGACATGTTTTAGATCTGAGAGCAAAATTGAAACTTTAAATTAATATTTCAAACGAACTCGGATCTTCTTGAAATTAAAAATGGAAGCATTTGACATAAAAATATTAGGTGGATTTTCCTCTAATTAAGCAAAATTGAAACTTTAAATTAATATTTCAAACGAGCTCCGATCTTCATGAAACTTGAATTGGAAGCATTTGAAATCAAAATATTGGGTGGGTTTTCCTCTGATTGTGTAAAATTGAAACTTGAAATTAATATTTCAAATGAGCTCGGATCACCGTGAAATTTAAAATAGAAGCATTTGACATCAAAATATTAGGTGGGTTTTCCTCTGATTGAGCAAATTTGAAACTTTAAATTAATATTTCAAACAAGATCTCAGCTTCGTGAAATTTCAAGTGGAAGAATTTGACATTAAAATATTAGGTGGGTTTTCCTCTGATTGTGTAAAATTGAAACTTTATATTAATATTTCAAAAGAGCTCGGATCTCCATGAATCTTAAAATAGAAGCATTTGACATGAAAATATTAGGTGGGTTTTCCTATGATTTAGCAAAATTGAAAGTTTAAATTAATATTTCAAATGAGCTTCATTGTTTGTGAAATTTAAAATGGAAACACTTGACATCAAAATATTAGGTGGGTTTTCCTCTGATTGTGCAAAATTAAAACTTTATTACGACACGTTTTACGTTTAGGAGCAAAATTGAAACTTTAAATTAATATTTCAAATGAGCTTGAATCTTTGTGAAATTTAAAATAGAAGTATTTGACATCAAAATATTAAATCAGTTTTCCTCTAATTGAGAAAAAATGAAACTCTAAATTATTATTTCAAATGAGCTTCGATCTTCATGAAATTTGAATTGGAAGCATTGGGCATCAAAATATTAGGTGGGTTTTCCTCTGATTGTATAAAATTGAAACTTGAAATTAATATTTCAAACGAGCTCGAATCTCTGTGAAAATTAAAATAGAAGCATTTGACATCAAAATTTTAGGTGGGTTTTCCTCTGATTGAGCAAAATTGAAAGTTTAAATTAATATTTCAAATGAGCTCCGATGTTCATGAAATTTAAAATTGAAGCATTTGACATCAAAATATTAGGTGGGTTTTCCTCTAATTGTACAAAATTGAAACTTTTTTGTGACACATTTTACTTCTAGGAGCAAAATTGAAATTTTAAATTAATATTTCAATCAAGCTCGGATCTTTGTGAAATTTAAAATAGAAGCATTTGATATCAAAATACTACGTGGGTTTTCCTCTGAATGAGAAAAATTGAAAGTTTATATTAATATTTCAAACGAGCTTTGATGTTCGTGAAATTTAAAATTGAAGCATTTGACATTAAAATTTTAGTTGGGTTTTCCTCTAATTGTGCAAAATTGAAACTTTTTTGTGACATGTTTTACATCCGAGAGAAAAATTGAAACATTAAATTAATATTTCAAACGACCTAGGATCTTCATGAAATTTAAAATGGAAGCATTTGACATCAAAATATTAGGTGGGTTTTCCTATGATTGTGTAAAATTGAAATTTGAAATTAATATTTCAAACGAGTTCATATCTTCGTGAAATTTTAAATGGAAGCATTTGACATCAAAATATTAGGTAGGTTTTCCTCTGACTGGGAAAAAATTTGAAACTTTAAATTAATATTTCAAACGAGCTCTGATCTTCATGAAATTTAAATTGGAAGCATTTGACATCAAAATATTAGGTGGGTTTTCCCTTGATTGTGCAAAATTGAAACTTGAAATTAATATTTTAAACAAGCTCGGATCTCCATTTAATTTTAAATAGAAGCATTTGACATAAAAATATTATGTGGGTTTTCCTTTGATTGAGGAAAATTTAAACTTTAAATTAATATTTCAAATGAGATCCGATCTTCATGAAATTTAAAATGGAAGCATTTGAAATCAAAATATTAGGTGTGTTTTCCTCTGATTAAGCAAAATTGAAAGTTTAAATTAATATTTAAAATGAGGTCTGTTGTTCATGAAATTTAAAATGAAAGCATTTGACATTAAAATATTAGGTGGGTTTTCCTCTGATTGTGGAAAATTAAAACATTTTTGTGACACATTTTACATCCGAGAGAAAAACTGAAACTAATAATTCAAATGATGGCGGATCCCTATGAAATTTAAAATAGAAGCATTTGACAACAAAATATTTGGTGGGTTTTCCTCTTATTGAGTGAAATTGAAACTTTATATTAATATTTCAAATGAGATCTGATCTTCGTCAAATTTATAATGGAAGCATTTGAAAATGAAATATTATGTTGGTTTTCCTCTAATTGTGTAAAATTGAAACTTTAAATTAATATTTTAAATGAGCTCGGATCTCTGTGAAATTTAAAGTAGAAGCATTTGACATCAAAATATTAGGTGGGTTTTCCTCTGATTGAGCAAAATTGAAAGTTTAAATTAATATTTCAAATGAGTTCAGATCTTCGTGAAATTTAAAATGGAAGCATTTGACATCAAAATATTAGGTAGTTTTTCCTCTGAATGAGAAAAATTGAAACTTAAAATTAATATTTTAAATGAGCTCCGATCTTTGTGAAATTTAAATTGGAAGCATTTGACATCAAAATATTAGGTGGGTTTTCCTCTGATTGTGCAAAATTGAAACTAGAAATTAATATTTCAAACAAGCTTAGATCTCCGTTTAATTTCAAATAGAAGCATTTGACATCAAAATATTAGGTGGGTTTTCCTCTAATTGAGAAAATCTGGAACTTTAAATTAATATTTCAAACAAGATCCGATATTCATGAAATTTAAAATGGAAGCATTTAACATTAAATTATAACATGAGTTTTCCTCTGATTGTGTAAAATTGAAACTTTAAATTAATATTTCAAACAAGCTCTGATCTCCATGAAATTTAAAATAGAAGCATTTGACATCAAAATATTAGGTGGGTTTTCCTCTGATTGATCAAAATTCAAAGTATAAAATAATATTTCAAATGAGATCCCATGTTCATGAAATTTAAAACGGAAGCATTTGACATCAAAATATTAGGTGGGTTTTACTCTGATTGTGCAAAATTGAAATTTTTTTGTGACACGTTTAACGTCCGGGAGCAAAATTGAAACATTAAATTAATATTTCAAACGAGCTCAGATCTCCATGAAATTTAAAATGGAAGCATTTGACATCAAAATATTAAGAGGGTTTTCCTCTGAATGAGTAAAATTAAAACTTTAAATTAATATTTCAAATGAGCTCCGATCTTCATGAAATTTAAATTGCAAGCATTTGACATCAAAATATTAGGTGAGTTTTCTTCTGATTGTGTGAAATTGAAACTTGAAATTAATATTTCAAACAAGCTCGGATCTCTGTGAAATTTAAAATAGAAGCATTTGACATCAAAATATTAGGTGAGTTTTCCTCTGATTAAGAACAATTGAAAGTTTAAATTCATATTTCAAATGAGCTTCGATGTTCATGAAATTTAAAATGGAAGCATTTGACATCAAAATATTAGGTGGGGTTTCCTCTGATTGTGCAAAATTGAAACTTTTTTGTGACACATTTTACGTCAGGGAGCAAAATTGAAACTTTAAATTAATTTTTCAAACGAGCTCGGATCTTCATGAAATTTAAATTGGAAGCATTTGACATCAAAATATTAAGTGGGTTTTCCTCTGATTGAGCAAAATAGAAACTTTAAATTAATATTTCAAACGAGATCCGATCTTTGTAAAATTTAAAATGGAAGTATTTGTCATTAAAATATTAGGTGGGTTTTCCTCTGATTGTGTAAAATTGAAACATTAAATTAATATTTCAAATGAACTCGGATCTCTGTGAAATTTAAAATAGATGCATTTGACATAAAAATATTAGGTGGGTTTTCCTGTAATTGAGCAAAATTGAAAATTTCAATTAAGATTTCAAACGAGCTCTGATGTTCATGAAATTTAAAATGGAAGCATTTGACATCAAAATATTAGGTGGGTTTTCCTGTGATTAAGAAAAATTGAAACTTTAAATTAATATTTCAAATGAGCTCTGATCTTTGTTAAATTTAAATTGGAAGCATTTGACATCAAAATATTAGGTGGGTTTTCCTCTGATTGAGCAGAATTGAAAGTTCAAATTAATATTTCAAACGAGCTCCGATGTTCAAGAAATTTTAAATGGAAGCATTTGACATCAAAATATTAGATGGATTTTTCTCTGATTGTGCAAAATTTAAACTTTTTTGTGACACGTTTTACGTCCAGGATCATAATTGAAACTTTAAATTAATATTTCAAACAAGCTCGGATCTTCGTGAAACTTAAAATGGAAGCATTTGACATCTACACATTTGGTTGGTTTTCCTCTGATTGATAAAAATTGAAACTTTAAATTAATATTTCAAATGAGCTCCGATCTTCATGAAATTTAAATTGGAAGTATTTGACATCAAACTATTAGGTGGGTTATCCTCTGATTGTGTAAAATTAAAAGTTGAAATTAATATTTCAAATGAGCTCAGATCTCCATAAAATTTAAAATAGAAGCATTTGACATCAAAGTATTAGGTTAGTTTTCCTCTGATTAAGAAAAATTGAAAGTTTAAATTAATATTTAAAATGAGCTTCAATGTTCATGAAATTTAAGATGGAAGAATTTGACATCAAAATATTAGGTGGGTTTTCCTCTGATTGTGCAAAATTGTAACTTTTTTGCGAAACATTTTACACCCGGGAGAAAAATTGAAACTTTAAATTAATATTTCAAACGAGCTCGGATCTCCATGAAATTCCAAATGGAAGGATTTGACATCAAAATATTAGGTGGGTTTTTCTCTGATTTAGAAAAATTGAAAATTTAAACTAATATTTCAAACAAGCTCCAATCTTCATGAAATTCAAGTTGGAAGCATTTGACATCAAAATATTAGGTGGATTTTCCTCTGATTATGTAAAATTAAAACTTAAAATTAATATTTCAAATGAGCTCAGATCTCAATGAAATTTAAAATAGAAGCATTTGACATCAAAATATTAGGTAGGTTTTCCTCTGATTAAGAAAAATTGAAACTTAAAATTAATATTTCAAAAAAGATCTGATCTTCATGAAATTTAAAATGGAAGCATTTGACATTAAAATGTTAGGTGAGTTTTCCTCTGATTGTGTAAAATTGAAACTTTAAATTAATATTTCAAACAAGCTCAGATCTCTATGAAATTTAAAATAGAAGCATTTGACATCAAAATATAAGGTGGGTTTTCCTCTGATTGAGCGAAATTGAAACTTTAAATTAATATTTTAAACGAGCTCAGTTGTTCATGAAATTTAAAATGGAGGCATTTGACATTAAAATATTAGCTGAGTTTTCCTTTGATTGTGTAAAATTGAAACTTGAAATTAATATTTCAAATGAGCTCGGATCTCTTTGAAATTTAAGATAGAAGCAATTGACATCAAAATAAAAGGTTGGTTTTCCTCTGATTGAGAAAAATTGAAACTTTAAATTAATATTTCAAATGAGATCCGATCTTTGTTAAATTTCAAATGGAAGCATTTGACATTAAAATATTAGGTGGGATTTCCTCTGATTGTGTAAAATTGAAACTTTAAATTAATGTTTCAAACAAGCTCAAATATCTGTGAAATTTAAAATTGAAGCATTTGACATCAAAATATTAGGTGGGTTTTCCTCTGAATGAGAAAAATTGAATGTTTAAATTAATATTTCTAACGAGCTCCAATGTTCATGAAATTTAAAATGGAAGTATTTGTCATCAAGATATTAAGTGGGTTTTCCTCTGATAGTACAAAATTGAAACTTTTTTGAGAAATGTTTTACGTCTAGGAGCAAAATTGAAACTTTAAATTAATATTTCAAATGAGCTCGGATCTTCATGAAATTTAAAATGGAAGCATTTGACATCTAAATATTAGGTGGGTTTTCCTCTTACTGAGAAAAATTGAAACTTTAAATTAATATTTCAAACGAGCTCCGATCTTTGTGAAATTTAAATTGGAAGCATTTGGCATCAAAATATTAGGTGGGTTTTCCTCTGATTGTGTACAATTGAAACTTGAAATTAATATTTCAATCAACCTCAGATCTCCATGAAATTGAAAATAGAAGCATTTGACATCAAAATATTATGTGGGTTTTCCTCTGATTGAGCAAAATTGAAACTTTAAATTAATATTTAAAATGAGATACTATCTTCGTAAAATTTAAAATGGAAGCATTTGACATTAAAATATTAGGTGGGTTTTCCTCTGATTGTGTAAAATTGAAACATTAAATTAATATTTCAAATGAACTCGAATCTCTGTGAAATTTAAAATAGAAGCATTTGACATCACAATATTAGGTGGGTTTTCCTGTAATTGAGCAAAATTGAAAATTTAAATTAAGATTTCAAATGAGCTCCGATGTTCATGAATTTTAAAATAGAAGCATTTGACATCAAAATATTAGGTGGATTTTCCTCTGATTGTGCAAAATTGAAACTTTTTTGTGACACGGTGTACTTCTGGGAGTAAAATTGAAACTTTAAATTAATATTTCAAATGAGCTCGAATCTTTGAGAAATTTAAAATGGAAGCATTTGACATCAAAATATTATGTGGGTTTTCCTCTGATTAAGAAAAATTGAAACTTTAAATTAATATTTCAAATGAGCTTTGATCTTCGTAAAATTTAAATTGGAAGCATTTGACATCAAAATATTAGGTGGGTTTTCGTCTAATTGTGAAAAATAGAAACTTGAAATTAATATTTCAAACGAGCTCAGATCTCCGTGAAATTTAATATAGAAGCATTTGGCATCAAAATATTAGATGGGTTTTCCTTTAATTGAGAAAAATTGAAACTTTAAATTAATATTTCAAATGAGCATGGATCTCTGTGAAATTTAAAATAGAAGCATTTGACATGAAAATATTGGGTGTGTTTTCCTCAGATTGAGAAAAATTGAAAGTTTTTATTAATATTTTAAATGAGCTCTGATGTTTGTGAAATTTAAAATGGAAGCATTTGACATCAAAATATTAGATGGGTTTTGCTCTGATTGTGCAAAATTGAAAGTTTTTTGTGTCATGTTTTACGTTCGAGAGCGAAATTGAAACTTTAAATTAAAATTTCAAATGAGCTGGGATCTTCATGAAATTTTAAATGGAAGCATTTGATATCAAAATATAAGGTGGGTTTTCATCTGATTGAGAAAACTTGAAACTTAAATTTAATATTTCAAATGAGCTTCGATCTTCGTGAAATTTAAATTGGAAGCATTTGACATCAAAATATTAGGTGGGTTTTCCTCTAATTATGTAAAATTGAAAATTGAAATTAATATTTCAAATGAGCTCGGATCTCCGTGAAATTTAAAATAGAAGGATTTCACATCAAATGGCTTTTCCTTTGATTGAGAAAATTTGAAACTTTAAATTAATATTTCAAACGAGATTTGATCTTCATGAAATTTAAAATGGTCATTTGACATTAAAATATTACGTGGGTTTTCCTTTGATTGTGTAAAATTGAAACTTTAAATTAATATTTCAAGCAACCTTGGATCTCCATGATAATTGAAATAGAAGCATTTGACATCAAAATATTAGGTGGCTTTTCCTCTGATTGAGCAAAATTGAAAGTTTAAATTAATATTTCAAATGAGCTCTGATGTTTGTGAAATTTAAAATGGAAGCATTTGGCATCAAAATATTAGGTGGGTTTTCCTCTGGTTGTGCAAAATTGAAACTTTTTTGTGACATGGTTTACGTCCAAGAGAAAAATTGATAATTTAAATTAAAATTTTGAACAAGGTCTGATCTTCGTGAAATTTAAAATGGAAGCATTTGACATCAAAATATTAGGTGGGTTTTCCTCTGATTGAGGAAAATTAAAACTTTAAATTAAAATTTCAAATGAGATCTGATCTTCGTGAAATTTAAATTTGAAGCATTTGACATCAAAATATTAGGTGGGTTTTAGTTTGATTGTGTAAAATTGAAACTTGAAATTAATATTTCAAATGAGCTCATATCTCTATGAAATTTAAAATATAAGCATTTGACATCAAAATATTAGGTGGGTTTTCCTCTGATTGAGCAAAATTTAAACTTTAAATTAATATTTCAAAGGAGATTCGATCTTCATGAAATTTAAAATAGAAGCATTTGAAATTAAAATATGAGGTGGGTTTTCCTTTGATTGTGTAGAATTGAAACTTTAAATTAATATTTCAAACGGTCTCGGATCTCTGTGAAATGTAAAATCGAAGCATTTGACATCAAAATATTAGTTGAGTTTTCCTCTTATTGAGCAAAATTGAAAGTTTAAACTAATATTTCAAACAAGCTTTGATATTCAAAAAATTTAAAATGGAAGCATTGGACATCAAAATATTAGGTGGGTTTTCCTATGATTGTGATAAATTGAAACCTTTTTGTGACACGTTTTACATCTGAGAGAAAAATTAAAACTTTAAATTAATATTTGAAATGAGCTCAGATCTTTGTGAAATTTAAAATGGAAGCATTTGACATCAAAATATTAGGTGGGTTTTCCTATGATTGAGCAAAATTGAAACTTTAAATCAATCTTTCAAACGAGCTTCGATCTTCATGAAATTTAAATTGGAAGCATTTGACATCAAAATATTAGGTGGGTTTTCCTCTGATTGTGTAAAATTGATACTTGAAATTAATATTTGAAACGAGCTCGGATCTCTGTGAAATTTAAAATAGAAGCATTTCACATCAAAATATTAGGTGGCTTTTCCTCTGATTGAGTAAAATTGAAATTTTAAATTAATATTTCAAACAAGATCCTATCTTCATGAAATTTAAAATGGAAGCATTTGACATTAAAATATTAGGTGGGTTTTCCTCTGACTGTGTAAAATTGAAACTTTAAATTAATATTTGAAACGAGCTCGCATCTCCGTGAAATTTAAAATAGAAGCATTTGACATCAAAATTTTAGGTGGCTTTTCCTCTGATTGAGTAAAATTGAAATTTTATTTTAATATTTCAAACAAGCTCTGATGTTCATGAAATTTAAAATGCAAGCATTTCACATCAAAATATTAGGTGGGTTTTCCTCTGATTGTGCAAAATTGAAACTTTTTTGTTACACATTTTACGTTCAAGAGGAAAATTAAAACTTTAAATTAATATTTCAAATGAGCTTGGATCTTCATGAAATTTAAAATTGAAGCATTTGACATCAAAATAATAGGTGGGTTTTCCTCTGATTGAGCAAAATTGAAACTTTAAATTAATATTTCATACAAGCACCGATCTTTGTGAAATTTAAATTGGAAGGATTTCACATCAAATTATTAGGTCGATTTTCCTCTGATTGTGTAAAATTGAACATTTAAATTAACATTTCAAATGAGCCCGAATCTCTGTGAAATTTAAAATAGAAGCATTTGACATCAAAATACTAGGTGGGTTTTCCTCTAATTGAGCAAAATTGAAACTTTAAATTAATATTTCAAACGAGATGCGATCTTCATGAAATTTAAAATGGAAGCATTTAACATTAAAATTTTAGGTGGGTTTTCCTCTGATTGTGTAAAATTGAACTTTTAAATTTATATTTCAAACAAGCTCAGATCTCCGTGAAATTTAAAATATAAGCATTTGACATAAAAATATGTGGTGGGTTTTCCTCTGATTGAGAAAAATTGAGAGTTCATATTAATATTTCAAACAAGCTCCAATGTTCATGAAATTTAAAATGGAAGCATTTGAATTAAAAATATTAGGTGATTTTTCCTCTGATTGTGCAAAATTGAAACTTTTTTGTGACACATTTTACATTTGGGAGCAGAATTTAAACTTTAAATTAATATTTCAAATGAGCATGGTCTTCATGAAATTTAAAATGGAAGCATATGACATCAAAATATTAGGTGGGTTTTCCTCTGATTGAGGAAAATTGAAACTTTAAATTAATATTTCAAAAGAGCTCCGATCTTTGTGAAATTTAAATTGGAAGCATTTGACATCAAAATATTAGGTGGGTTATCCTCTGATTGTGTAAAATTGAAACTTGAAATTATTATTTCAAACGAGATCGCATCTTCATGAAATTTAAAATAGAAGCATTTGACATCAAAGTATTAGGTCAGTTTTCCTCTAATTAAGCAAAATTGAAACTTAAAATTAATATTTCAAATGAGATCCAATCTTCGTAAAATTTAAAATTGAAGAATTTGACATTAAAATATTAGGTGGGTTTTCCACTGATTGTGTAAAATTGAAACTTTAAATTAATATTTCAAACAAGTTCAGATCTTTGTGAAATTTAAAATAGAAGCATTTGTCATCAAAATATTAGGTGGGTTTTCCTCTAATTAAGCAAAATTGAAAGTTTAAATTAATATTCAAAACGAGCTCCAATGTTCATGAAATTTAATATGGAAGCATTTGACATCAAAATATTAGGTGGGTTTTCCTCTGATTGTGTAAAATAGAAAGTTTTTTGTGACACATTTTAGGCCCGGGAGCAAAATTGAAACTTTAAATTAATATTTGAAATGATCTCGGATCTCTGTGAAATTCCAAACAAAAACATTTGACATCAAAATATTAGGTGGGTTTTCCTCTAATTTAGAAAAATTGAAACTTTAAACTAATATTTCAAACAAGCTCCGATCTTCATGAAATTTAAATTGGAAGCATTTGACATCAAAATATTAGGTAGGTTTTCCTCTGATTGAGCAAAATTGAAACTTAAAATTAATATTTCAAACGTGATGTGATCTTCATGAAATTTAAAATCGAAGCATTTGACATTAAATTTTTAGGTGGGTTTTCCTCTGATTATGTAAAATTGAAACTTTAAATTAATATTTCAAACAAGCTCGTATTTCTGTGAAATTTAAAATAGAAGCATTTGACATCAAAATTTTAGCTGGGTTTTCCTCTGATTGAGAAAAATTGAAACTTGAAATTAATATTTTAAACGAGTTCCGTTGTTCATGAAATTTAAAATGGAAGCATTTGACATCAAAATATTAGGTGGGTTTTCCTCTGATTGTGCAAAATTGAAAATTTTTTGTGACACTTTTTAAGTTTGGGAAGAAAATTGAAACTTTAAATTAATATTTCAAATGAGCTCGGATCTTTGTGAAATTTAAAATGGAAGCATTTGATATCAAAATATTAGGTGGGTTTTCCTCTGATTGTGTAAAATTGAAACTTGAAATTAATATTTCAAACAAGCTCGGATCTGTTTGAAATTTAAGATATAAGCATTTGACATAAAAAATATAAGGTTGGTTTTCCTCTGATTGAGAAAAATTGAAACTTTAAATTAATATTTCAATTGAGATCTAATCTTTGTGAAATTTAAAATGGAAACATTTGACATTAAAATATTAGGTGGGTTTTCCTCTGATTGTGTAAAATTGAAACTTTAAATTAATGTTTCAAACAAGCTCAGATCTCCGTGAAATTTAAAATTGAAGCATTTGACATCAAAATATTTGGTGGGTTTTCCTCTGAATGAGCAAAATTGAATGTTTAAATTAATATTTCATACGAGCTCCGATGTTTTTGAAATTTAAAATGGAAGCATTTGTCATCAAAATTTTAGGTGGGTTTGCCTCTGATTGTACAAAATTGAAACTTTTTTGAGAAATGTTTTACGTCTAGGAGCAAAATTGAAACTTTAAATTAATATTTCAAATGAGCTCGGATCTTCATGAAGTTTAAAATGGAAGAATTTGACATTAAAATATTAGGTGGGTTTTCCTCTGATTGAGAAAAATTGAAACTTTAAATTAATATTTCAAACTAGCTTCAATCTTTGTGAAATTTAAATTGGAAGCATTTGACATCAAAATATTAGGTGGGTTTTCCTCTGATTCTGTAAAATTGAAACTTGAAATTAATATTTCAATCAAGCTCAAATCTCTGTGAAATTGAAAATAGAAGCATTTGACATCAAAATAATAGGTGGGTTTTCCTTTGATTGAGCAAAATTAAAACTTTAAATTAATATTTCAAACGAGATCTGATCTTCGTAAAATTTAAAATGGAAGAATTTGACATTAAAATATTAGGTGGTTTTTCCTCTGATTGTGTAAAATTCAAACATTAAATTAATATTTCAAATGAACTTGAATCTCTGTGAAATTTAAAATAGAAGCATTTGACATCAAATTATTAGGTGGGTTTTCCTGTAATTGAGCAAAATTTAAAATTAAATTAAGATTTCAAATGAGCTCTGATGTTCGTGAATTTTAAAACAGAAGCATTTGACATGAAAATGCTAGGTGTATTTTCCTCTGATTGTGCAAAATTGAAACCTTTTTGTGACACAGTGTACGTTTGGGAGCAAAATTGAACCTTTAAATTAATATTTCAAATGAGCTCAGATCTTTGAGAAATTTATAATGGAAGTATTTGACATCAAAATATTAGGTGGGTTTTCCTCTGATTGAGCAAAATTGAAACTTTAAATTAATATTTCAAACGAGCTCCGATCTTTGTGAAATTTAAATTGGAAGCATTTGACATCAAAATATTAGGTGGGTTTTCCTCTAATTGTGAAAAATTGAAACTTGAAATTAATATTTCAAATGATCTCGGATCTTCGTGAAATTTCATATAGAAGCATTTGGCATTAAAATATTAGATGGGTTTTCCTCTGATTGAGAAAAATTGAAACTTTAAATTAATATTTCAAAAGAGATCCGATCTTCATGAAATTTAAAATAGAAGCATTTGACATTAGGTTGGTTTTCCTCTGATTGTTTAAATTGAAAATTTGAATTAATATTTCAAATGAGCATAGATCTCTGTGAAATTTAAAATAGAAGCATTTGACATGAAAATATTGGGTGTGTTTTCCTTAGATTGAGAAAAATTGAAAGTTTAAATTAATATTTCAAATGAGCTTTGATGTTCATGAAATTTAAAATGGAAGCATTTGACATCAAAATATTAGATGGGTTTTTCTCTGATTGTGCAAAATTGAAACTTTTTTGTGACATGTTTTACGTCCGAGATTAAAATTGAAACTTTAAATTAATATTTCAAATGAGCTCGAATCTTCGTGAAATTTTAAATGGAAGCATTTGACATCAAAATATAAGGCAGGTTTTCCTCTGATTATGTAAAATTGAAACTTGAAATTAATATTTCAAACGAGCTCTGATCTCTGTGAAATTTAAAATAGAAGCATTTCACATCAAATGGGTTTTCCTCTGATTGAGAAAATTTGAAACTTTAAATTAATATTTCAAATGAGATCTGATCTTAGTGAAATTTAAAATGGGATCATTTAACATTAAAATATTACGTGGGTTTTCCTGTGATTGTATAAAATTGAAACTTCAAATTAATATTTCAAGGAACCTTGGATCTCTGTGAAAATTAAAATAGAAGCATTTGACATCAAGATATTAGGTGGATTTTCCTCTGATTGAGCAAAATTGAAAGTTTAAATTAATATTTCAAATGAGCTCTGATGTTTGTGAAATTTAAAATGGAAGCATTTGGCATCAAAACATTACGTGGGTTTTCCTCTGATTGTGCAAAATTAAAACTTTTTTGTGACATAGTTTACGTCCGGGAGCAAAATTGATACTTAAAATTAATATTTCAAACAAGGTTTGATCTTCATGAAATTTAAAATGGAAGAATTTGACATCAAAATATTAGGTGGGTTTTCCTCTAATTGAGGAAAATTAAAACTTTAAATTAATATTTCAAATGAGCTCCGATCTTCATGAAATTTAATTTGGAAGCATTTGACATCAAAATATTAGGTGGCTTTTCCTTTGAATGTGTAGAATTGAAACTTGAAATTAATATTTCAAATGAGCTCAGATCTCTGTGAAATTTAAAATACAAGCATTTGACATCAAAATATTAGGTGGGTTTTCCTCTGATTGAGCAAAATTGAAACTTTAAATTAATATTTCAAACGAGATTTGATCTTTGTGAAATTTAAAATGGAAGCATTTGACATTAAAATCTTAGGTGGGTTTTCCTCTGATTGTGTAGAATTGAAATTTTAAATTAATATTTCAAATGATCTTGGATCTCTGTGAAATTTAAAATTGAAGCATTTGACATCAAAATATTAGGTGGGTTATCCTCTTATTGAGCAAAATTGAAAGTTTAAACTAATATTTCAAATGAGCTCCGATATTCATGAAATTTAAAATGGAAGCATTGGACATCAAAATATTAGGTGGGTTTTCCTCTGATTGTGATAAATTGAAACCTTTTTGTGACATGTTTTACGTTTGGGAGCAAAATTAAAAATTTAAATTAATATTTCAAACGAGCTCGGATCTTCATGAAATTTAAAATGAAAGCATTTGAGATCAAAATATTAGGTGGGTTTTCCTATGATTGAGCAAAATTGAAACTTTAAATTAATATTTCAAACAAACTCTGATCTTCATGAAATTTAATTTGGAAGCATTTGACATCAAAATATAAGGTGGGTTTTCCTCTGATTGTGTAAAATTGATACTTGAAATTAATATTTGAAATGAGCTCAGATCTCTGTGAAATTTAAAATAGAAGCATTTCACATCAAAATATTAGGTGGTTTTTCCTCTGATTGAGTAAAATTGAAATTTTAAATTAATATTTCAAACAAGATCCTATCTTCATGAAATTTAAAATGGAAGCATTTGAAATTAATATTTTAAACTTTAAATTAATATTTTAAACTAGCTCGGATCTCCGTGAAATTTAAAATAGAAGCATTTGACATAAAAATATTAGGTGGTTTTTCCTCTGATTGAGCAAAATTGAAAGTTTACATTAATTTTTCAAATGAGCTCTGATGTTCATGAAATTTAAAATGGAAGCATTTGACATCAAAATATTAGGTGGGTTTTCCTCTGATTGTGCAAAATTGAAACTTTTTTGTCACACATTTTACCTCCAAGAGCAAAATTAAAACTTTAAATTAATATTTCAAATGAGCTTGGATCTTCGTGAAATTTAAAATGGAAGAATTTGACATCAAAATAATAGGTGGGTTTTCCTCTGATTGAGCAAAATTGAAACTTTAAATTAATATTTCATACGAGCTCCGATCTTTACGAAATTTAAATTGGAAGGATTTCACATCAAAATATTAGGTGGGTTTTCCTCTGATTGTGTAAAATTGAAACTTGAAATTAATATTTCAAACGAGATCAGATCTCCGTGAAATTTAAAATAGAAGCATTTGACATCAAAATACTAGGTGGGTTTTCCTCTAATTGAGCAAAATTGAAACTTTAAATTGATATTTAAAATGAGATATGATATTTGTGAAATTTAAAATGGAAACATTTGACATTAAAATTTTAGGTGGGTTTTCCTTTGATTGTATAAAATTGAACTTTTAAATTAATATTTCAAACGAGCTCGGATCTCCGTGAAATTTAAAGTAGAAGCATTTGACATCAAAATATGTGGTGGGTTTTCCTCTAATTGAGAAAAATTGAAAGTTTAAATTAATATTTCAAACAAGCTCTAATGTTCATGAAATTTAAAATGGAAGCATTAGACATCAAAATATTAGGTGAGTTTTCCTGTGATTGTGAAAAATTGAAACTTTTTTGTGACACGTTTTACGTCTGGGAGCAGAATTTAAACTTTAAATTAATATTTCAAACAAGCTTGGTCTTCATGAAATTTAAAATGGAAGCATTTGACATCAAAATATTAGGTGGGTTTTCCTCTGATTGAGGAAAATTGAAAATTTAAATTAATATTTCAAACGAGCTCCGATCTTCATGAAATTTAAATTGGGAGCATTTGACATCAAAATACTAGGTGGGTTTTCCTCTAACTGTGTAAAATTGAAACTTGAAATTAATAATTCAAAATAGCTTGGATCTTTGTGAAATTTAAAATAGAAGCATTTTACATCAAAATATTAGGTGGGTTTTCTTTGATTGAGCAAAATTGAAACTTTAAATTAATATTACAAATGAGATCCGATCTTCATGAAATTTAAAATGGAAGCATTTGACATTAAAATATTAGGTGGGTTTTCCTTTGATTATGTAAAATTGAAACATTAAATTAATATTTCAATGAGCTCAGATCTCCGTGAAATTTAAAATTGAAGCATTTGACATCGTAATATTAGGTGGATTTTCCTCTGATTGAGAAAAATTAAAAGTTTAAATTAATATTTCAAACAAGCTCTAATGTTCATGAAATTTAAAATGGAAGCATTTGAAATCAAAATATTAGGTGGGTTTTGCTTTGATTGTGTAAAATTTAAACTTTTTTGTGACATGTTTTACGTTCGGGAGCAAAATTGAAACTTTAAATTAATATTTCAAATGAGCTCAGATATTCATAAAATTTAAAATGGAAGAAATTGACATCAAAATATTAGGTGGGTTTTCCTCTGATTGAGAAAAAATTGAAACTTTGAATTAATATTTCAAACGAGCTTCGATCTTCAAGAAATTTAAATTGGAAGTATTTGACATCAAAATATTAGGTGGGTTTTCCTCTCATTGTGTAAAATTGAAACTTGAAATTAATATTTCAAACGAGCTTGGATCTCTGTGGAATTTAAAATAGAAGCATTTCACATCAAAATATTAGGTGGGTTTTCCTCTCATTGAGCAAAATTGAAACTTTAAATTAATATTTCAAACGAGATTTGATCTTCGTGAAATTTAAAATCGAAGCATTTGACATTAAAATATTAGGTGGGTTTTCCTCTGATTGTGTAAAATTGAAACTTTAAATTAACATTTCAAACCAGCTTGGATCTCCATGAAATTTAAAATAGAAGAATTTGACATCAAAATATTAGGTGGGTTTTGCTCTGATTAAGAAAAAATTGAAAGTTTAAATTACTATTTCAAATGAGCTCTGATGTTTGTGAAATTTAAAATGGAAGCATTTGACATCAAAATATTAGGTGGGTTTTCCTCTGATTGTGCAAAATTGAAACTTTTTTGTCACACATTTTACATCTGGGAGAAAAATTGAATCTTTAAATTAATATTTCAAACGAGGTCTAATCTGTGTGAAATTTAAAATGGAAGTATTTGACATCAAAATATTAGGTGGGTTTTTCTCTGATTGAGAAAAATTTAAACTTTAAATAAATATTTCAAATGAGCTCCGATCTTCATGTAATTTAAATTGGAAGCATTTTACATTAAAATATTAGGTGGGTTTTCCTCTGATTGTGTACAATTGAAACTTTAAATCAATATTTCAAACAGGCTCAGATCTCTGTGAAATTTAAAATAGAAGCATTTGACATCAAAATATTAGGTGGGTTTTCTTCTGATTGAGAAAAATTGAAAGTTTAAATTAATATTTCAAACGAGCTCCAATTCTCATGAAATTTAAAATGGAAGCATTTTACATCAATATATTAGGTAGGGTTTCCTATGATTGTACAAAATTCAAACTTTTTTGTGACATGTTTTACGTCTGGGAGAAAAATTGAAACTTTAAATTAATATTTCAAATGAGCTTGGATCTTCATGAAATTTAAAATGGAAGCATTTGATATAAAAATATTAGGTGGGTTTTCCTCTGATTGAGAAAAATTGAAAGTTTAAATTAATATTTCAAACGAGCTCCGATCTTCGTGAAATTTAAATTGGAAGCATTTGACATCAAAATATTAGGTGAGGTTTCCTCTGATTGTGTAAAATTGAAACTTGAAATTCATATTTCAAACAAGCAAGGATCTCTGTGAAATTTAAAATAGAAGCATTTGACATCAAAATATTAGGTGGGTTTTCCTCTGATTGAGCAAAATTTAAACTTTAAATTAATATTTCAAACAAGATCCGATCTTCCTAAAATTTAAAATGGAAGTATTTGACATTAAAATATTAGGTGGGTTTGCCTCTGATTGTGTAAAATTGAAACTTTAAATTAATATTTCAAATGAGCTCAGATCTCTGTGAAATTTAAAATAGAAGCATTTGACATCAAAATATTAGGTGGGTTTTCCTCTGATTGAGCAAAATTGAAAGTTTAAATTAATATTTCAAATGAGCTCCGATATTCATGAAATTTAAAATGGAAGCATTTGACATCAAAATATTAGGTGGATTTTTCTCTGATTGTGCAAAATTGAAACTTTTTGTGACACGTTTTACGTCCAGGAGCAAAATTGAAACTTTAAATTAATATTTCAAATGAGATCGGGTCTTCATAAAATTTAAAATGGAAGTATTGACATCAAAATATTAGGTGGTTTTTCCTCTGATTGAGAAAAATTGAAACTTAAAATTAATATTTCAAACGAGCTCCAATCTTCATGAAATTTAAATTGGAAGCATTTGACATCAAAATATTAGGTGGGTTTTCCTCTCATTGTGTAAAATTGAAACTTGAAATTAATATTTCAAATGAGCTTGGATCTTTGTGATATTTAAAATAGAAGCAGTTGACATCAAAATATAACGTTGGTTTTCCTCTGATTGAGCAAAATTGAAACTTTAAATTAATATTTCAAATGAGATCCGATCTTCATGAAATTTAAAATGGAAGAATTTTGTTGGTGATCAAATCAACAAATTGGATTTCATGTGGACTTGCTAATCGAATGATGGGAAACCCAAGTGATTTGGCTAACTAACAAGTTTAACCTTGGGGAAAGGGTGAAACTTCTACAATTTTGGCTCTACAGAACCAAGACTGGTAGGACTACACCTCAAACTTATCCTTAAGGATTTTTATAGCAGATAATGGATCCTAAAATCTCTCCTTCACAAGTATGGATATTTACTATGAAAGGAATCAAATTGCAATTAATTGCAAGATAAAACTGCAAAACTAAATACTTTGTGAGATTTGTAAAGAATGTTTTTTCAAAAATTGTGTATATATAAATGAATAAATATTAGAATATCTCAACAAGATGAAATAATGAATCAAATATCTATCTTCAATAACAATCAGATCAGTGTCTATATCAACTTGGGCAATAGAGTCAATCCAACATTCAATCCTATGTACAACTTTGCAAGACAATATTCAACCATCAACTATCTGACTACTTTAGCTACAGAGAAGATTAAGGTCTATATTATATCCTTGTTAGTTCAAATGAATTTAACTCCTATGGATGGGAGACTAGATGAACAAGAATCCAGAAACAAATTAAGTTATCACACACTTCCTGATATTTGAACAATGATATGAGACAATAATTCTTCTGCATAAGCAACTCAAAGATAGCAATTGCAATTCCTTTAATAATTGCAAAGGACAAACTGAATGAGATTGAAACCTTGAACCAAGAGAGACAGAAAACACTTATCTTTTATTGATTATTAAAAATAGGTATATAAGGATCCATGTCCAGTTGTGATCAAAACTAAAACTATCTAAAGATGAAAAATATCACCCCAGGCTATCCTCAGACCATCCAAGAGATGACCCCACATTGATCTTGGTACCTTATTTATACAATGTTCAAATGATGTGAACAAGCTTCAGATCAATGCACCAGTTCATCTAACTAAACCTAATCCCTAAGATCAACAACTGAACAACCACAATTACATTTAAGAATGACTTATCCTCCATTAGAAATAGGTATCGACCAAAGAGATAATATAATCAAATAGTTCATTAATAATATATTATAGATCTCTCATATCTCTTTAACTTCTACTAGGTAGATTAATGGTCATCTGCATGTCTTTAGATATTTCATCTTTCAATCCAGATTGCTTATTTTTTATTTTATTACCTGTGAAATCCTACATGCAGATAATGTTGACGTATCAAATTTTAACCAAAACCATCAGTTGACAAAATAATAATATAAATATATGTAACAAAAAGTAAAATCTAGGTCATCTGTTCCACTTAAGATCTTTGTCCCTTATATTTTTTTGAGACACATGTCATCCAATTGCACACTCTAAGTAGATAATGATCACACATCTTTTTTGTGTGAGTGAACATCGATCTAGATCAGATGTGAACTACATCATTGATCTTCTAACTTTCCTAGTCTTTACATTAAACTCTATTTCTCTTTCTAGCGACCTTGTGACTGCATAGTCTCCTTATTGCTGAAAAATTCCCTTATCCATGGTTTCATTCTAAAATTCAGTGACTAAAGCTTTGAACAACTCTTTTTAAACCCTTGGTTCCCGTCTAGAGACTTGGTGACTATGCCTTTAGCTCTTAACCACTGAATGAATTTGACTTTTCAAACTTTATCTGGCAATCACATGACTACTGTGGATCTTCATATTTAATCATTTTGTCTTTTAGTTGGGTTAGGACATGTGTCAATCAGGCGTAATGGATTAATGGGTAATCACCGTGCATCTTAACTTTAAGCCATTACACTGACTGTCCGATCAAAAGATACTTGTCTTCTTTTTATTTTAACTTTGATCTTGACTTTAAATTGCATGTTTAACCACGGGTTTATTTAGGAGATTGAGCAACTGAATGGTCTCATAGTCTCAAGAATTTCCCTTTAACCCTGATTATATCATGAGACTTGGAGACTGAAATAACTTTAATCTTACTCAAGAAAAACCGGAGTTACACCTGTGGTTACAAATTTTCATTATTCTTAAATTTGCCAGAGGATTTTGTTAGCTCATGGTTTATCTTGAGATCACATGACCATCATTGGATTAAAACCAAGTTTGAATGAAATCAACGGATGTCGCTGAGTCTCTTAATGAAAAAGGCATATTCCATTTGGTCCAGAGATCACATGACTACCACAAGATCAAATATGAATCAATGACTCTGATTAAGTCGTTCAATGATAAGAGGATATTCCCTTCATTTCAGAGATCTTGCAACTAAGGCATTTTCAAAAGTGCCAAATGAGATAGAATATTCCCTGCCATGGTCATAAATTAATATTAAAATGAATATTTAAACCATGAAAAGGGGCCAACGGCTATATTTATGAATTCAAATGTATACAAGCCGTTCAAAACATGAAACTTATCATATTTAACAGTGAAATGCAAGGAATTAGATAGGATAAATGTATAAGGCAAAATAATTGCAATAATAAACTATGAATGGAAAGAGGAAAAACAAGCATAAACCAAGATAATGATGCAAAAAATACTTCCATGAATTATTTAACTATTCAAATTTGATTGTAAATCTAGGTTCCACCAGTGGCTCTTTCTGGAGATGTGTGTGCATACTTGGACACAACAAGAGCTCAGTTATCTCTGGAGAAGTAGACCAAAGATAGAAAATAAAGAACAATATGAAAGAAAATAAAAACAAAAAACTCATAAATAAAAGATGCAGGGCTAGGAATACTTCCTATTTTAGGAGAAGAACGGTTTCAAATATTGAGCGTGGGTTGGAAATTCTTGAACATGAACCTCTGTATCCTAGATAAAGTAACTATTTTCTCTTGCATTGTCAAAAATTACATAGGGTCCTAGCCATAAAGCTTCAAATTTTTTGTGCTTTCCCTTATCTTGATCCTTAGCATTCCACTTTAACACCCAATCTACTTTTTGAAAGTCTCTGTCCTTAGTTCTCTTATCATGTAAAGTTCTCATCTGCAACTATTTCCTTACATTCTCTCTTTGTGAATCCTTTCTGATTTCATCTAGTTCTGTAAGCTGATCCATTCTATTTTCCATGAAATTTATGTCTTCCAGTTGCTCCTCTCTGACAAATTTATATACAGGAAGAAGATTGCTCAATGGTAATCTAGCTTGTTTTCCATACACCAATTCATAAGGAGAAAACCTAGTAGATTTCTTAACTGTTATCCTATCTGCCCAAAGTGCAAGAGGTAATTTGGAATCACATGCCCTTTTGTTATTTCTCAACATTCTCTTAATGATTTTTAGTATGTTCTTATTACTTGATTCAGCCTGACCATTTCCTTGTGGGTGGTAAGGGGAGGAGTATGAAAAGTTAATACTATAATTATTACAAAATTTAGAACATTCCTTGGATCTAAAACACATACCATTATCACAAATTATTTTGCAAGGAACACCAAGTCTCGTTAGTATATTTTATGTTAAGAAGTTTATAACCACTTTGCTTGTAGCTTGTCTACACAGTATAGCTTCAACCCATTTGGTGAAATAATCTGTTGCAATAAGAATCCATTTATGTTTCCCACTGGAAGCATCATTAATCTCACCAATAAAGTCTATCCACCACATTTGGAAGGGCTCTTCAGTTGACAAAGATCTGAGGGGTAATGCACCATTATACTTCAATTTTCTTGAGAAATTTTTACAAGCTTCACATTTTCTAACATATGTATAACTATATTTAAAAACATGTGGCCAGTAATACCCAGTGTGAATAATTTTATTGGCAGTAGTTCTTGCTGAAAAATGACCCCCACATACTCCATCATGTAACTCCTTGAAAACTACATCAGCTTTATACATATCTAGGTAGAAGAAAAGGACACCCTCTCTAGTTTTCCAATATAAATCACCTTGTATCAAAACATATCTAGATGCTTGCAACTTTAATGTTCTCTTTTGATTTTCATTTAAACCTTCATTGCATTTCATGTGCTTAAGGAAATTTATTATGTCAGTATACCAATGACATTTTTCAATACTTACTATTGATTCATCAGTGTTCACCTGATTTATTTAAACTTCTTCAAGGTTTGATTCAGCCATAAGCTTAGCAAGACCCTATCCTCTAACCAATTTTTTTATTTGGATCTCCATATCAAACTCTTGAATTTGATTCACCCACCTACATCTTCTACCTGTCACTTCAGATTGCTTAAATATATCTTTAATTTCTGCATTTGGCACATAAGCTATCACTTTAGCTCCTACCAAGTATGGCCTAAAATATTTCACTGCTTTAACCAGAGCATAAGCCTACTTCTCATTTATATCATAATTTAATTCTACTCCCTGAAGATTTTTACTAAAAAATGCTATTGGTTGTTCATAACCCTCATCATTTTTCTGTAACATAACAACAATAATAATAAGATATGATGTGAAAGAAAATAACTGAAAATGCTTTGAAAAATTAGGTCTTTTAAGGACTAGAGCTTCCTTAATAGCCTTCTTGATGTTAGAAAATGACTCTATGGCTTCATTAGACCATTTAATCTCTGCACCTTTGTTAAGCATCTTAGTAATGGGCTTGATAATTTTTGCAAAGTTAGGGACAAACATTCTTATGAAATTTATCTATCAAAAGAAAGATTGGATCCCTTTAATATTTTTAGGAATTTGGATCTTATCAATGGCTACAATTCATTTAGGATCTATCCTCACACCATCCTTTGATACAATGTGACCAAGAAGCTTTCCTTCAGTAACCCCAAAATGACATTTCTTAGGGTTTAGAGATATACCAATTCTAAAGCTCTTCTGAAAATCTGCTCCAAGTGATTGCAATGATCATCTTACCTTTTGGAGTAGGTTTTCAAATCATCCTGATATACTACCCTGATGAGATCAAGCAAACCATCAAAATCCACATCCATTGCTCTTTGGAAAGTTTCTCCTGCATTGGTTAATCCAAAAGGCATTCTTGCATACACATAGGTTCCCCAAGGAGTGGTGAAGGCTATCTTGTATTGTTTTGATTTCTTGACCTTCACTTGGTTATACCCTAAGAACCCATCCATCATAGACAATAGTTCATTTCCAGTAACTTTCTATAAGGGAGCTTCCATATTTTTCAATGCATAATTATCTTTTAAGGATGATTTATTTAAGTTTCTAAAATCAACACACAACCTTATGTCCTCATTCTTTTTTGTAACTGGGACCAAGTTTGATACCCATGTAGAATGTCTTATAGGCACAATTATTCCTACATCCCTCATCTTGACAAGTTCTTCTTTCATCTTAGGAGCTAACATTGGATTTATAGGATGCTGCCTTTGTCTGAAAGGATTTGCATCCGGCTTTAGAGGGATTTCATGCTGAAATAAATCCTCTCGATAGGATTTAAGATCATCATATGACCATGCAAAGATGTGCCTATATTTTCTTAATAGATTTATCAAATCAGCTCTAACTTTGGGAGTGATTTTTTTCCTATACATACTTCTTTAGGAGTGAGATCATTTCCCAAGTTAATTTTTTCAATCTCTTCAGATTCATTACTTATCTTACCCCTTTTGAAATTTTCTTGATCATAAAATACTCCTTCTAGTGCAACCAAACCTCTAGGAATCTTGTTTGTCTTTAATTGAACAATTTCTTTTCCAAATACGGTTTCTTTTCCATCTTTATTTTTAATATAACCATTCCAGTCTGTGCACTGATCTTCATATTTGTCTTCATTGACTAGAAATTTGAGGAGATCTCTATCATCTTCAAATATTTGCCAATTCTGCAAATTGTCAAGAACTAATGGTCTATTTTTTATCTCAACCTGCACAATCTCATCAAAAGGGATATCAATCTGCTTGATGGCTATATTAGCCATCAAGTGTGCAAGAAAATTTTCTGATCTTTCTATCCACTTAATTGAAAAAGCATCAAAGAATTAAATTAAATCCAAAACCAGATTTCTATATCATTTTAACTTAGGATTCTTAGTGATGAATCTATTTCTAACTTGAGAAACAATTAACTCAGAATCATCACAAATTGAAAGCATCTTAATACCATATAATTTTGCAATATTTAAACCAAGAATTAATGCTTCATATTTTGAAACATTATTTGTGCATTCAAAATTTAGTAAGAAGGAAAATTTTAAGATCTTACCACATGGGGATACAAAGGTGACCCCAGCACCATTACCTTCTTTACTGCATGCTCCATCAAAATTCATTTTCCAAAGTTTATCTTGATTTTCCTGTAAATGCACTTCAATGGGACTATCAATTTTTAATACTGGTTTAGTAATACTTACCTGAAAATTGTCCATGTCTGAATGACAAAAAATTATCTTTTCCATCCCAATGTCTTTATCAATGATATATTGAGATCTAAGCTCCCTGTAAATTTTTACTTCCCTACCATTCACTGGAATAGTAGCATAAGATAAATCCAATTGAATGTGACCACCTACCAAGTTAGACCATTGCCTAGATAAAAGCATTCCATAATAAGAAGGCACTTCAACAACAATGATATTTTTTTTATATGACATTTCAGGATAAGAAGGAAATTTAAATTCTACATCTTTCATGATACCAACAACAGGTATAGACCTATTGTCCATTGTGTAGCATTTTCCATAAGTTGTATCCACCTTCATTCCAAGTTCTTTCATGACTTCTACAGGCATAATGTTTACTGCTACTCCTGAATCTATCATACAATTGTTAAGCAATTTATTGTTAATTATAAAAGTGAGATAAAAAGGATCCACATGTGTTCCATTTTGAGAAATAGAAGTTCCTAAATAAACCACAGGAGGGTCTTCATTTACTGCTCTTTGATTAAGTTTCTAATTTAAAACATTACCTATATTATACAATACCTTTATAGTTTCATATTTATATTCAGGTATTTTCATATTTTCAAACAAAGGAATATAATTTTTTACCTGAGATAAAGCATTAGATATGAAAGAACTATTATTAGGGATAGACTTACTGACCATTGTTTCCTCTTTTACCAATTTAGGTTCTTGATGGGAATCTATCTGCTGACATGCTTTTGCATCACCATCTTTGGTTCTTTTTATGTCATGTTGACTCACCTTCTTCTTTGGCACTTTGATAGATGTTCCAACTGGTTTTCCTTGATCAATGTTCACTATTCTATTCCTCAGTTTGTAATTACTTCTTGCTTCCTCAAGAGATGCAACAATATACACTTCCTTTTCCTCATTTTTTAATCTTCTGATAATTGGCGTCTTTCCTTGTTGTTCATCACAATGATATATTTTGTTTAGATCTTTGTGGTAAACATATTATTCTTCAAAAGAACTATAATCATCTTGTCCCTACATTGGTTCTGATGAAACATTATTCATTTCAGGCTGTTTCTCATCATTCTGATCTTCCTCTTCTTGAAATCTTTGGGCCACAACACAACCATTAGGGGAATGTGGTAGATTAAAAACATTACACCAAGGATAGTCTTCCATAAAATGATTGTTTCTTTTCAATGGATCGAGTGTCTCCTTAGCATAGGACTGCTTATCAAGTTTTCCATCTTTCCACTGAGTCTTATATGGCATGTCTTGTAATCTAAATCTTTCAATTCTAGGAAATGGTGGCCTATCATTTTTAGGAAATGATGGTTTGTCATTTCTGCCTTGTTTTTCATTCAAGCTCTTTAGCATATCCATAATTTATTTAAGATCATTTTTTTCAGGGGCTTTTGGATTATGCAATTTAACATCACTTCTTTTATCTATCCTTCCAACAACACTTCTATTTTTTTAAATGGTGGAAGCCATTTTGGAAGCTTGTTGTAATGTTGCAGGGCCTTGTGATATGATCTCATAATGTGTCTTACTATCAAATGTAGTTAAGTAGAAATCAACCAGAAAAGAATCCATAGGCCTTATATCTCTTGGAATTCTATTTAGAATTATATTAAACCTTTTATTGAATTCTACAACCGATTCATTAAAGTTATTTTTAATACTATTTAACTCATGAGATGCAAAAGATGTGTCATTATGATCACCAAACTATTCAATAAATTGATTCACAAAATCAAACCAGATTGAAATGGACTCATCTGGTAATCCTCTATACGATTCAATAGCATCTTCAGTTAATGATATGACAAACAACTTCATAAAAATGTCTTCATGGTTTCCATCTAATTCTTCAATGGTGTTCTTCAAATTTATGGAATGTTGTTCAGCAGATTCCACTCCATTCCCTAAAAATTTTGGAATAGCATTCCTCAAAACACTAGATATGGTATTTGGATATCCAACTATCCCACTGAAATAAGGTTTCTTGTATCTTTCCACCACCATAGGAGCTCTCTTCTTCGATGGCCCACATTATGCTAATTTCCATTCTAACCTCTGAGATTTTGATCATTCATGCCTTGATGGTTTTGTCTATCTCTATGACCATTACCCATTCTCTGTTGTCTAGGATTACCTCAGTCATAGTTTTCTACATTATTTGGTTGTCTCCAATAACCATTTCTTCTAGTGTTGTTATGGCCTCTCTCTTGTCTTCCTCTAGTATCAGGTTCAAACAATGGGTTTGTGTGATCATTGTTGAAAATTGGTTCTCCATTTTTTTTATGAGGAGGATTGTATTTTGGTTGCCCATTACCTTTTGATATCTCCTTTTCTTTTGTCTCCTTTTCATCCTCAAATACTAAATCCAACTCACTTCTCCTTATCTCTAACTTTTCCAAGGATTCATCAGGTAATCTTTTCATAGCTTTTAATAATTTTGGATTTTTTTTCCCATATTTAGTTAGTTTACTCAATGTAGCATATAGGAAATTGTCTTCTTCATCATATTCTTCTTCTATTTCTTGAGCTGAACTTTGATCATCTTCATAGCCAAAGGTATTTTCAAATCCTTCTAAAAAATAACATTTTCCATCATTGAAACTAGTAGTCTCCCTATCAGGAAACCTCCTATGTCCGGTATACATCTTATCAACAACCTCTTGCTTACTTCTTTTCAAACTTTTTTGCAAGTCTAATTAAAATTGGTCTAGATGCAAAGATCTTCTGCCCAAGATGAATAATTACAATCAAAATTTTAGAGTCACCACCTTCTTGTGAGAAGGAAAATACTACTTGTTGGTCTTCTAGATTCTCCTCTCTAGTAGAGTGCACTTCAAACTTTCTGGTCTGCAAATCTGAAATTCTGAAAAACTCACAATACCAACTGTGAATAGTTCCCCAATAGAGTTGCCAATCTTTTGGTTGACTCGGATGGTGAAAATTGAAACATTCAATATTTAGAAGACAATCACTAGAGCTTCTAGGTAAAATTCTAAAAACTTCCTTATGAACATCCCCAGCAGAGTCACCAATCTGTTGGTGCTCAAATCAACAGATTGGATTTCCTATGGACTTTCCAATCCAATGATGGGAAACCCAAGTGATTTGGCCAACTAACAAGTTTAACCATGGGGAAATTTTGAAAATTTTGTAATTTTGGCTATGTATAACCAAGGCTAGTAGGCCTACACCTCAAACTTATCCTTAAGGCTTTTTATAGCAGATAATGGATCCTGAAATCTCTCCTTCACAAGTATGGCAAGTTACTTTGAAAGGAATCAAATTGTAGTCAATTGCAAGATAAAACTTCAAAATTGAATGCTTTGTGATATTTGTAAATAATATTTTGTAAAAATTATGTATATATTTAAATGAATGAATTTTAGAATATCTCAACAACATGAAAAAATGAATCAAATGTCTATCTTCAATAATAATTAGATCAGTGCCTATATCAACTTGGGAAATAGAGTCAATCCAACATTCAATCCTATGTACAACTTTGCAAGAAAATATTCAACCATCAACTATCTGACTACTTCAGATGCAAAGAAGATTAAGGTCTGTATTATATCCTTGTTAGTTCAAATAAATTTAACTCCTATGGTTGGGAGACGAGATGAACAAGAAGCCGGAAACAAATTAAGTTATCACACACTTCCTAATATTCAAAAATTGATATGAGACAATAATTCTTCTGCACAAGCAACTCAAAGATAGCAATTGAAATTCCTTTAATAATTACAAAGGACTAACTAAATGAGATTGAAACCTTGAACCAAGAGAGATAGAAAACACTTATCTTTTATTGATTATTAAAAATAGGTACATAAGAATCCATGTCCAGTTGTGATCAAAACTAAAACTATCTAAAGATGAAAAATATCACCCCAGATTGTCCTTAGACCATCCAAGAGATGACCCCGCATTGATCATGGTATCCTTATTTATACAATGTTCAAAGAATGCAAACAAGCTTCAAATCAATGTACCGGTTCATCTAACTAAACCTAATCCCTAAGATCAACAACTGAACAACCACAATTACATTTAAGAATGACTTATCATCCATTAGAAATAGTTATCAACCAAAGAGATAATATAAAAAAATAGTTCATTAATATTTTTTTATAGATCTATGACATCTCTTTAACTTCTGCTAGGTAGATTAATGGTCATTCACATGTCTTTAGATCTTTCATCTTTCAATCCAGATCGCTTCATTTTCATTTTACTACCTATGAAACCTTGCATGCAGACAATGACGACGTATCAAATTTTAACCAAAACCCTCCATCAAAAAAATAATAATATAAATATATGTAACGAAAAATAAAATCTAGGTCATCTGTGCCACTTAAGCTCTTTTTCCCTTATATCTATCTGAGACATGTGTTGTCCAATTGCACACTAGAAGTAGATAATGATCGCAAAACTTTTTTGTGTGAGTGAACGTCGATCAAAAATCAGACGTGAACTACATCGTTATCTTCTAACTTGCCCGGTCTTTACATTAAACTATGGTTCTATTTCCAGTGACCTTGCAAATGCATAGTATCCTTATCACTAAAAACTTCCCTTAACCATGGTTTCGTTCTGATATTCGGTGAATGAAGCTTTGAACAACTCTTTTTAAACCCTTGGTTCCCGTCTTGAGACTTGGTGACTGTGTGTTTATCTCTTAATCGCTGAATGAATTTGACTTTTCAAACTTTATCTGGCAATCACATGACTACCATGGATCTTCATATTTAATCTTTCAGTCTTTCAGTGGGGTCGGGACACGTGTTGATCAGGCGTACTGGCTTAATGGGTAATCAACGTGTATCTTAACTTTAAGCCATTACGCTAACCGTCCGATCAAAAGGTACATGTCTGCTTTTTATTTTAACTCTGATCTTGAATTTAAACTACATCTTTAACCATAGGTTTACTCAGGAGATTCAATGACTGAATGGTCTCACAGCCTTGAAAATTTCCCTTTAACCCTGATTACATCACGAGACTTGGAGACTAAAAGAACTTTAATCTTACTCAAGACAAACCGGAGTTACACTTGTTACAAATTTTCATTAGTCTCAAAGTCGCCAGAGGATTTTGTTAACTCATGGTTTATTTTGAGATCACGAGACCATCGTCGGATTAAAACCAAGTTTGAATGAAATCAACAGACGTTGTTGAGTCTCTTAATGAAAAAGGCATATTCCATTTGGTTCGGAGATCACGCGACTGCCACAAGATCAAATATGAATCAACGGCTCTAATTAAGTCATTCAATGACAAGAGAATATTCCCTTCATTTTAGAGATCTCATGACGAAGGCATTTTCAAAAGTGCCAAATGAGATAGCATATTCCCTGCCATGGTCATAAAGTAATATTAAAATAAATATTTAAACCACAAAAAGGGGCCAACGGCTATATTTATGAATTCAAATGTATACAAGCCGTTAAAAACATGAAACTTAGTGGATTTAATAGGGAAATGCAAGGAATTAGATAGGATAAATGCATAAAGCAGAATAATTGCAATAATAAACTATGAATGGGAAGAGGAAAAACAAGCATAAACCAAGATAATGATGCAGAAAACACTTCCCTGAATTATTTAACCATTCAAATTTGATTGTAAAAATGGGTTCCACCATATTTGACATTAAAATATTAGGCGGTTTTTCCTCTGATTGTGTAAAATTGAAACTTTAAATTAATATTTCAAACAAGCTCGGATCTCCATGAAATTTAAAATAGAAGCATTTGACATCAAAATTTTATGTGGGTTTTCCTCTAATTGAGCAAAATTGAAATTTTAAATTAATATTTTAAACGAGCTCCGATGTTCGTGAAATTTAAAATGGAAGAATGAGACATCAAAATATTAGGTGGGTTTTCCTCTGATTGTGCAAATTAAAACCTTTTTGTGACACATTTTACATCCGGAAGCAAAATTGAAACTTTAAATTAATATTTCAAACAAGCTCGGATCTTTGTGAAATTTTAAAATGCAAGCATTTTACATTAAAATATTAGGTGGGTTTTCCTCTGATTGAGCAAAATTGAAACTTTAAATTAATATTTCAAATGAGCTCAGATCTTTGTGAAATTTAAATTGGAAGCATTTGACATCAAAATATTAGGTGGGTTTTCCTCTGATTGTGTAAAATTGAAACTTGGGATTAATATTTCAAATGAGCCCAGATCTCTGTGAAATTTAAAATAGAAGCATTTGACATCAAAATATTAGGTGGATTTTCCTCTGATTGAGCAAAATTAAAACTTTAAATTAATATTTCAAACGAGATCTGATCTTCGTGAAATTTAAAATGGAAGCATTTGACATTAAAATATTAGGTGGGTTTTCCTCTGATTGTGCGAAATTGAAACTTGAAATTAATATTTCAAACGAGCTTGGTTCTCCATGAAATATAAAATTCAAGCATTTGACATCAAAATATTAGGTGGGTTTTCCTCTAATTGAGAAAAATTGAAATTTTAAATTAATATCTCAAAAGACCTCCAATGTTCGTGAAATTTAAAATGGATTAATTTGACATCAAAATATTAGGTGGGTTTAATTCTGATTGTGCAAAAATCAATTTTTTTTGTGACATGTTTTAAGTCCGGGAGCCAAATTAAAACTTTAAATTAATATTTCAAATGAGCTCAGATCTTCGTGAAATTTTAAATGGAAGCATTTGACATCAAAATATTGGGTGGGTTTTCCTCTGATTGAGCAATATTGAAACTTTAAATTAATATTTCAAACAAGCTCCGATCTTCGTGAAATTTAAATTTGAAACATTTGACATCAAAATATTAGGTGGGTTTTCCTCTGATTGTGTAAAATTGAAACATGAAATTAATATTTCAAACGATCTTGAATCTCTGAGAAATTTAAAATAGAAGTATTTGACATCAAAATATTAGGTGGGTTTTCCTCTGATTGAGCAAAAAAGAAACTTTAAATTAATATTTCAAATGAGATCTGATCTTCGTGAAATTTAAAACGGGAGCATTTGACATTAAAATATTAGGTGGGTTTTCCTCTTATTGTGTAAAATTGAAACTTTAAATTAATATTTCAATCGAGCTCGGATCTCCGTGAAATTTCAAATAGAAGCATTTGATATCAAAATATTAGATGGCTTTTCCTCTGATTGAGCAAAATTGAATGTTTAAATTAATATTTCAAAGAACCTCTGATGTTCGTGAAATTTAAAATGGAAGCATTTGGCATCAAAATATTAGGTGGGTTTTCCTTTGATTGTGCAAAATGGATACTTTTTTATGACACAGTTTACGTCTGGGAGAAAAATTGAAACTTTAAATTAATATTTCAAATGAGCTCAGATCTTTGTGAAGTTTAAAATGGAAGCATTTGTCATCAAAATATTAGGTGGGTTTTCCTCTGATTGAATGAAATTGAAACTTTAAATTAATATTACAAACAAGCTCCGATCTTCGTGAAATTTAAATTAGAATCATTTGCCATCAAAATATTAGGTGGGTTTTCCTCTGATTGTGTAAAATTGAAACTTGAAATTAAGATTTTAACTGAGCACGGATCTCTGTGAAATTTAAAATAGAAGCATTTAAAATCAAAATATTAGGCGGATTTTCCTCTGATTGAGTAAAATTGAAACTTTAAATTAATATTTCAAATGAGATCTGATCTTCGTGAAATTTAAAATCGAAGCATTTGACATTAAAATATTAGGTGGGTTTTCATCTGATTGTGTAAAATTGAAACTTTAAATTCATATTTCAAACAAACTCAGATCTCCGTGAAATTTAAAATAGAAGCATTTGACATCAAAATACTAGATGGGTTTTCCTCTGATTGAGAAAAATTGAAAGTTTAAATTAATATTTCAAATGAGTTATGATGTTGGTGAAATTTAAAATGGGAGCATTTGACAAAAAAATATTAGGTGGGTTTTCCTCTGATTGGGCAAAATTGAAACTTTTTTGTGACACATTATACGTCTGGGAGCAAAATTGAAACTTTAAATTAATATTTCAAATGAGCTTGAATATTTGTGAAATTTAAAATGGAAGCATTTGACATCAAAATATTAGGTGGGTTTTCCTCTAATTGAGAAAAATTGAAACTTTAAATTAATATTTCAAACAAGCTCTGATCTTCGTAAAATTTAAATTGGAAGCATTTGACATCAAAATATTAGGTGGGTTTTCCTCTGATTGTTTAAAATTGAATCTAAAAAATATTATTTCAAATGAGCTCGGATCTCTGTGAAATTTAAAATAGAATGATTTGACATCAAAATATTAGGTGGGTTTTCCTCTGATTGAGCAAAATTGAAACTTTAAATTAATATTTCAAACGAGCTCGGATCTTTGTGAAATTTAAAATATAAGTATTTGACATCAAAATATTAGGTGGGTTTTCCTCTGATTGAGTAAAATTGAAAGTTTAAACTAATATTTCAAATGAGCTCTGATATTCATGAAATTTAAAATGGAAGCATTTGACATCAAAATATTAGGTGGGTTTTCCTCTAATTGTGCAAAATTGAAACTTTTTTGTGACACGTTTTACGTCTGGGAGAAAAATTGAAACTTTAAATTAATATTTCTAACGAGTTTGGATCTTCGTGAAATTTAAAATGGAAGCATTTGACATCAAATATTAGGTGGGTTTTCCTCTAATTGAGAAAAATTAAAACTTTAAATTAATATTTCAAATGACTTCCGATCTTCGTGAAATTTAAATTGGAAGCATTTGACATCAAAATAGTAGGTGGGTTTTCTTCTGATTGTGTAAAATTGAAAATTTAAATTAATATTTCAAACAAGCTCAGATCTCTGTGAAATTTAAAATAGAAGCATTTGACATCAAAATATTAGGTGGGTTTTCCTCTGATTGAGAAAAATTAAAAATTTAAATTAATATTTCAAACGAGATCTGATCTTCATGAAATTTAAAATGGAAGCATTTGACATTAAAATATTAGGTGGGTTTTCCTTTGATTGTGTAAAATTGAAAATTTAAATTAATATTTCAAGCGAGCTCGGATTTTTGTGAAATTTAAAATAGAAGTATTTGACATCAAAATATTAGGTGGGTTTTCATCTGATTGAACAAAATTGAAAGTTTAAATTAATATTTCAAACAAGCTCCGATGTTCATGAAATTTAAAATGGAAGCATTTGACTGATGACATTAATTTGTCATTAGTATTCAAACAACACTTTTGGTAAACTAATACTGAAAGACAGTAAAGGGAAAACTGAAGATCAGATTGGAAGATCACCAAAAATGACTATGTACAAAATGAACCGATGACACAAGGTAGTGTGTAACCCAAAAACTACAATGCAGAGAGTTAAAGTGGAACCTGACAGAGGAACCCGAAATACAAGTTACAGTGCATACCGATGAAACAAATTCAGTGCAACCGACAGTAAAAACTGAAGGACAGTCAAGAATGAACCAAAGACAGAACCAAAAGTCAGTTGCAGCCTACAAAAGTTTGATCTAACTTCCACCTTAGATTAAGCAAGGGTATTCTATTTATAGGATATTTAATTGTTTTTAAATCCATTTCTTTAGGGACAAGGAACATTAATGTAAGTGTTTTAAATCAGTCTAACTGATTAAAGCACATAGACTAGGAGATCTAGGTGCAAGTTGTAAACTTGATCTTAGAATTAACATTATTTTTATCATCAACTCGATGAAATCAATCCATATATATATAGATGATGTAATCATTCTTTAGAATGTGTGTGGAAGATAGAGGAGAACAGAATGAGCACATCTATGGATTGAATTGAGAGTTTCAAGAACCAGAGGATAGAAATAAGAATTTGATTGGCAGAATCAAGAACAGAGGAAACTGATAATCAAAGGTAATATTCAATCACAGTTAAGGTGATATTATTTTGTATATAAACTACATAGGATCTGTATCAGCAATAGGAGATTGCACTTACTAGGTCAATTTGTAATTTTTTTTCATTCTCACAAGTGAAGCAAAGTGTAAGAAATCCTTCTTGTAAGGTGGATTTAACAGTGTAATACCCAACTCTTAGGTTGCTTTTCAGTTTGTGGATGCCAAACTATTTTAGGCATTTTGGATGTTTGTGTGGATTTAATTAGATGGTTTAGATGATATTTATATGTTACATTTCAGTATGTTATTGATTCATTGTTAGTATGTTATATCATTGGTGTATATGTGATTTATGGTTATTTTATGATGCTTATGTACATGTTAGGATTTCATTTCAATTATGGGTTTCTGACAATACTGACCATAGATTTATATGCACATGGATCATTGTATGTTTTCATTACTGTTTGATGTGCTTGGTATGGTATGGGACAGAGTCATAGTTACTTGCTTCGGTGAGATCCACACGATAACCTAGTCTGAACCATTATTTTCTATATGATATATGCATGTATGTTCATCTTGGTGATGACAGGTTTGCAGGTACCAGGCTACGTCTTCCCTGAATTGGCAGGAGTGAGTGTGCCCTATCGCATTAATCTCAATGGTAAGAGAGGGGAGATAGTTTTCAAGTCCAAACCCTATCCTAAACCAAATTGTCCTAGTTAGTGGACAAGTATCTATTTTGACTACCCTAACCGAATTCGTATAGTTGATAGGAATTCGTGTATCCCTTTCCTTGATCATGTTTAATTTTGCATGTTTTCAGTTTCAGGTGCTTGGTGTGATTATGTGAGTGTTATATCATGTTATTTATTTAATTGAATATTATTGTAATTAATTATTAAATATAGGGTATTTAATTAATTGAAAATTAAATTAAATACCTATGTTTAATTGAAAGTTTAAT
>MU223226.1:2195402-2244488 GCA_018584345.1 Thuja plicata
ATATCATGTTATTTATTTAATTGAATATTATTGTAATTAATTATTAAATATAGGGTATTTAATTAATTGAAAATTAAATTAAATACCTATGTTTAATTGAAAGTTTAATTAAAGTGTAATTATTGAACATTAATATTTAATTATATATTTAATTGGAAATTAGAGTAATTATGCTTTTATGCTTAATTAAATAATTAAATATTTAGTTGCATGGATTATTGTGATATAAATATTTAAGTTATTTAAATTAATATTTTATTAACTACATGTGCACGATTTGGGTGGAAAAGTATTTTCAACTCAAGAGATCTCAACTTGAATTTAGGAGTCAAAGTTGAGTTGTGCAAGTAATTAGATATTTTAATTATTAATTGTTATTTTCTTTCAATTTTGGGGAGAGTCCTTTTAGGAGTTAATTGAATGTGTTGTCATTAGGGTTTTCTTGATTAGGGGAAATGAATCCTCATTAGGGGGATTCTTCTCTCATTCTCTGATAACAGGTTTTTGGAGAGCATTTTTTTGGAAGCTTTGGTGTGTGCTTAGTTTTGGAGCATAATTTGAGAATTCTCCTTGCTTGGATTTCACATTGTGTGTTCTTCAATAGATTTTGAGGTAGGGTCTTGTTCATATCAATTCTGGTTTTTCATATCCCTGTCTTCTATGCATCCGAAGAACTAAGAATCCTTTGTTTGATCATTCCTTGCTTGTTTATTTTGTGTTTGAGGGTTTCAACTGGTAAAATATGTTTTTAGATCAAATTCATGTTTTAATTTAGGCTTGCATGTCAGATCTGTGTTTGTGGGCACAAAGGGTTTCATTTTATAGTATTAAATGCAAATGGGTATTAGGGTTTCCGAATTGAATTTAATGTTGAAATGGGTATTTCTGAAAACCTAGACCCTTAATGTTTGTAGGAAAATTAATATTACCCTAGTAAGGAAGTGCTGTCAAAATTTCATTGATTAAACTCTTATGGATCTCCTAGAAAATGATAAATTAAACTGTCCTATAGTTAGAACTATAGGGAAAGAAAAAAATAAATACCCCTTTTATAAATGCTTCTTTGGAAAATAATTAATTGAAAAAAAATACCTCTGTTTAAAAATAATACAGATTTAATTAAGAAAAATTTACACCAGTCATTTCAAATGGTAGAAAAAGAATTTTTTTTTATTATTCTACTCTAATTTCTATTTTTCAGAAATAAATTAAATTTTTTTTTTTATATTAAAAAACCATGTATTGGCGGTGTTTATATTTATTTTTAATAATAATAAAAAAAAATTAAAATATGCAAAGGTGGGTGGGTGGTGGGGACCACCGCACCCCCTGTGCTGCAGATGCCGGCGCGGTAGCCGAGACTACCGGCACGGTAGCTTAAGCTGTCGGCACGGCAGTCGGTGCCGGTCGACGGTGAGGGTCATGCCTCTCCTTAATAAAGGGAGGCCGGTGGAATAATAGTAGAGGGGTGGGGGCCGCGGGACCCCCCCCCCCCCATTGTATGTTTTTTTTAATTTAATTTGTTTAAAATATTAAATCGTTAAATTTTGGGTTTACTTAATGTTTAGTTTTTTTTAAAAAGATTTTATTTTATTAGTAGTATATAATATTTAATTCATTTATATTATGTTAATATTTCATTAGTTTATATTAATACTTAATTAATTTATATTAATATTTAAACTAGTTTATATTAATATTTAAATTAGTTTGTATTAATATTAAATTAGTTTATATTAATATTAAATGGGTTTATTATTATTAATTTCTAAATTAGTATTTAAAATTAGTTAATTGAGGCATAGGAACAAAAATGGAATTTGTGTTCCTTTATAGGGAAATTTGATACTATTGTTAATCTAGGACCTAGGGGAGAAATCTATTTGGTCATGGTTAGAAATGGACTAGTGTTAATATTTTAAACCTATGGTACTAATTAATTCGAATAGAGATGCTATTGGACGGTTAATTTTTAATGCTTAATGATGTACCTAGGTATTTTATAATTCTATAATTATAACTGAAAATTGGTAATTATTCTTAGATGTATTTATAAATTGTTGTTATAAATAGATCTATGGGAGATGTTAGTGTTTTATCAATATGGAATATTTAATTATTTCTAGATAGTAATTTTAGTGAGTAAATGAATTTGCATGACTAGGAATCATAAATTTGTTTATTCCTACGTTAACATTATATTTGATTTTATGCATTCTAAAAAGAAATGATTACACCATGATGTGCTTTGGGTGTGTGATTATATGAAATGTATATTATCTTGTGTTTCATGTTTTTTGAGTATCTGTTGGGCTAGATGACCCTAGGACTTAAATCCAGAGCTTTTGGGAATGTACTTTCTGCATGGTGTTTTATGCAATGTTGTTTGTGTTTATATGATGATGTCATAGTCCTAATTTCCTATACCCAACCTAATTCTATTATGATGTGCTTTATGGTCTTGTGAGTATATGGTGGATGTGTTTGTGGTTATTGAGAACCTATGTGCTCCTGAATGGGTAGGATGCGATTTGTGGTTATGTATATCTTCTTGTCTTGATCTTGAACCTAGGTAGGTTAACTAAGTGTATAGTGGGGAAGTGGCTTGCAATGGGGGTCTAGGACTCTAAGCGGTTACTAGGTAAACCCATTGGCAAGTTACTTAATAAGTGAAAATATGATACATTAAAAGGGTTTAAAATGAACTAATAAGATGTCTGAGTCTCTACCCATGCCTTGAGTGTTGTCACATGATAGGATGGGAGTTGGGATCCTTGTTTTCGTGAAAGGATCACCGAGCCACATAGTGTCACTTGGAGGCCAGGGTTAAGAGGTACTAGTAGGGTTATATTCAAGGTTAGACTTATGTGATGACACTTCCCTATATACAGCTTAGGTTATCGTACGTATGTCAGTTACTTCTGGTGTTGTTTAGTGTTCCTTGTTTTGGATTAGAGTGCTTCTAGGATCTTTCTTTACATTTAAGGTTGAGGTCATGTATACCTTGTTTGTATTCATGTTGTATACCCTGTATGATGGGCCTGTTACTATCTCCTCAACATGGTGGGAGTGGACCTTTGGTTCCACGAGGTTGGGTGGTAGTGATTCTTATTACCATTGAGATTCTGACAGATTCTTCTTCATGCTTGGATGTTCCTTGTTGCAGTTTCATCTTCATAGTCTTTTGGAGACTTGCTCAGTTATTTGATTTGTGTATTTATACCATATGTTTATATTGGTTATCATCCTTGGAGGATGCATTGTATTGATTATTAGGTATTATTACATACCCTGCGATTTGTGTAGTGGATGTTGATTAGGTAGTATACCTTATGGTATCAGTTGTATATATAATATTTATTATGAGATGTATGTTATTGGTTTAAAATTATGTAATCTTTATGTCAGTTCTTTATTATTGTAATTGTAGATTAGTTTGTTTAAGTAATTCTATGTCAAGGAACCCTCGAGGAATGTTAATCATGTATGAGTTGTATTTCATGTACGTCATGTACTTCATTGTGTTGCTTCCGCATTGTTATTAATATTGTTTGTAAACATTTAAAAAAAAAATTATTCTGTGAACTTAGTGTCGTGTTTAGGTTAAGTTCTCTGGGGTTCCCTGGCAGGGCATTACACTTGGTATCAGAGCCCACGTTTCTACAATGGGAACTCTAGGAAATATGTATGCCCATTAGTTGTCATTTGATTTTGAAACATGAAACAAACATAGACATAAAAATTTGATGTATTTAAAACCATTGCTTTATAATTATTGTCTTCTTTAGTTGTTATTGGGTTTGATGTTGGTTCTAAGTTGTAGTTTGATTCTCTGGTTGATTCAGGAATCATGCCTGGATCTAGGTCTGCTAGAGGTCATGGTAGAGGCCGAGAGGGTGGACGTGGAAGGGGTAGGGACCGCAATCCTTCCATGAGTGTTCATTGAGATAACAAAGATGAGCAAAGTGAAGAGCGTCAGGCTGGTTCAGAGGAGCCAGGTTTTAGGCAATTGTTGCAGGAGTTATTGAACTATATTCCAGGGCAAGGTAGAGTGGAGAGGGAGAGATCTAGGAGCCCTCTAAGGAGGACTGTTGCAGTGGATCCTGAGGTTGTGGTAGCGAACCACATGAGGGATCTCATGAGAGTTCCACCTATTACCTTTGATGGGAAAGGAAAAGGATTTGAAGCTGAGAGTTGGCTTATTGCATTAGACAGGATCTTTTATATGCATCCCTTTAGTAGCAATACTAAAGCTAGGTATGCAGTAATTTAACTCTCCAATTTTGCAGCAATATGGTGGAAGATAGAGGAGAAGAAGTTGAGTCTTCAGACGGATACCATTACATGGGAACTCTTCCTTGAGCATTTTAGAGAGAGATTCCTCTTTGTTCAGTGGAGGCAGCAGAGGGATGATGAGTTCCACAACTTGAGGCAGTTGACCCTGTCAGTGGTTGAGTATGAGCATCGATTCTTTGAGCTCAAACAATATGTTGGATATGGTGAGGATTCAGTCCTTATGGTTCAGCACTTTGTTAGGGGGCTGAATGAACACATCATCGAGGAAGTTATACTCTTTAAGCCTATGTCCCTCAGGGAGGCAGTCATCAAGGCTACCCTTGCAGAGGAGAATCTAGCATTGGGCTATGGTGGTCATTCAGGAGTGCACTCAAGAGCACCTACCTCTATTGTCAGAGGTAATCATTCTCAGAGAGATAGGAATGTGAGAGGTCCTTTTACTATTCCAAATGGTAATTAGTCTTATTAGCAAGGAGGAAACAATCCTTCTTCTTTTAGTGGTCCTCAGATTAGAAACTTTCATGACATTCAGCGTAGTAAGCGCTGTAACCACCTAAATTTGGTCTATCACAACTATGGACCCTATTTACCCTAAGTGTGATCATACCCTTGATTATGTCCAAATGACCCTGTTACTGCTCGACATAATCAATTTAATTTCCTAGGTCATTTTTATCACTGATTTATATTAACTATTATAGCCATGTAATTCAAATCAATTTCAACCAATCAAATCAAACCAAAATCAAATATGACTATAGTATTTAATTATAAAGGAATTAAATAAATCTCAAAAATTAAATATCCACTTGCAAATAACCCATTCTCCTAGCCTATTTAATTTAATTAAAATGGCTATAATCCCCTAATTATTAAAAAGCAATTAATTTTTTTAAATAATCAATTCCTATATTTCTAAATGAATTAAATAAGTTTATTTCATTTATTAATATTCCCCTAAACCCCAACCTAACCTATCTCAAACACTTCTACCTTGGGTTCTAACCATTCTCAACCCATTCACCCATGCTAATCTAATCCTAATCCTAAATTCTACTCTAACCCACCTTCTAATGTTGTCACATTCCATTAAGGAATGCTTAACAACTCAACCCACTTGAGAAAGTCCACTTTCTCAACCTGGAATTTCTTAAAAGTCTATTTTCTCAAGCCACTCTCTTACATCCTCCCTTACCTCTTTAAGGCTTTCATTAATGCCTTCATTAATATAAAGACCTTAAGCCTATGTCTCTCCCATGCCTTATTAATTCCTTGGGCATTAATGGCTCTTACATATTCATTTATGAGTCTCCAAATTCATAAATGAACCTTGTCCCCCCTCTCTCTCTCCCATTATTCTATAAATAGAAGCCTATTTTGAGAGCAAATAAGCCTTCACCTTATATCAAAAATACATTGTTATGCTGTTAGATTCATCCTAGATTCATATTTCATCTATTATATCATGCTAGTTCATTGTTTCCATTTCATCTTTTAAAGCTAGATTACATGTTTTTTCATATTTTTAGCTTAAATTTGAATCAAATCCTTCATGCTAGAATAGTATTGGTCACTAATATGTAGCATATTCTAAGGGATAAATATGCAACTAATTACACTCTTTCTAGTTAGAAGGCAATAGGTCGATATTAGTAGTTTTTAATGTTTTAACTAACCATTTGAACTAATGCAATGACCTATTGAGTGTTTGTGTTGTTTTCATCAGGTACCCAAATACACACACATTTCTAGTGCCCACCATGGTGCTCGATTTTCATTTTAGCCTCGTCTTCTAACACTTTTTTGGCAATTTGCAGACTTAGGAGTCGGACACAGAATCGCATATAATATTGCAGGCTCGCATCTCAGATATGCCGTCGCACCGCGTAATTTCTGGATCGCATCCAGGATTTCCTGGATCGTATCTAGTTTTCAAATGCATTTGGTCAGCAAGGGCTCATATCTAGAGAATAGGATCGCATCCCAGATACTGCATCACATCTAGTAAGAATTTAGGATCGCATCTAGTTTTGAAGCTTGTCCATTTGATTTATCTAATCCTAACAAGTTTGACAAATTATGCTTTCTATGTTTTGTTGCCTAACAAGTGTTTTCAGGTGCTTTTTGACAGGTTTCATGGAGTTAGATTAGAAAAATACTAACGTGGTTTTCACAGGTTGTCAACCCCATCTTGACTTCTATTTCCCTATTTTCAAAAACATAAAACCATTTCTCCACTTGCTAAGACAAACTAGATATTATGCTCTTTTCCTCTTGAGGAAAATCAAAAAGTTGGATGTTGTCTTATCATTTAGGATGAAATAGGGGGTACATGAACCACAAACAAAACTATTTAATTCATTTTGGAATGGTAATTGAACAACACAAATCACTAAATATGTGGGCTTAATGAACAAACACATTGTATAATTCTTTTGGCAATTAGTAATTGAACAAAAACAAACTCACTAAATCTTTGTGGTTAATTGAACAAGGCAAATTTCCCTTTCAAGCATCCTATTTTCATTAAAATAGGAACCATTAAATCAAGCTCAACATAGCTTGAGGGAAAGAATTTTGTTTTGAGTGTTTGAGGAGAAAATGACATGGAATAGGAGAGTATGCTCTTCTTCTTTTGAAGAATCAGAAATCTAGAACTCCTAAGCTCGCCAATCTTAGTTACCATTCTTTTAACAGTAGAGGGCCTGCCAGTTGAGGAAAAAATCTCCCGGGAATGACCCAAGTGAGGACAGGTCTTACGTCGACCCTTCCAACTCACTATAAATAGTTACTTCCTTGTAGGCCAAAGCCTCAGAAGACGGAACTGGTTTTGTTCTTGGAATTTTGACATCATTCCTTGAACATATTGGGGTATATATAGAGCAGAGCCACTTCAATCTTTCTTGCAAGAATATATATATTCAGGTACTCATAGGGCTATACGCCTCAATTTTACCTTGTGCAATTCTATGGGGGACAGTTTCGAATGCATTGCCCAATAATCTACAACACATTCAATTGAAAGAATTCCTGATTCATCCCTGAAAGGGTGATAATCTTTGTGCAAGGCAAAAATTAATTGCCCCAAGACACTTGTCACATCATGCCCTCACTTGCGTTTGGAGTAAGCTAATATAGCATCATGACTAGAGCCATTGCATGCTTGGTGATGGTTGTATTCTGATTAGCATTTGAGTGTGTGCCTAAGTCAACGAGAAAACAATTTTCATCCTCCACCTAGAGAATAGGAAAAAGATGTGTGTTTGATCCACCCCTTTAACAATGCAAAATTATTTGACGTATCAGAAAGATCATTAAAAAGATAAAGCTCCTCACAAACAAACAATAAATTTCATACCCTGGAGTACAAGTGTCTTTCACGTCTGACAAATACCTCTTGATGCAATTTGGAGACAAATAGATTCACGTTCCTCAAAAGAAATTTTTTCAAAATGGACTAAAAATGGCAAGTCCATCATAAGATCGCATCTGGGATTTCCTGAGTCATATCCTATATTTAGGATCATATCTGGTGCATTAGATTGCATTTAGTCAAGCATATAGTCGCATCCAATTTTCTAGGATCGCATCCAGGTTTTAGGATCATATCTGGTGTCATCAGAGGATTGTATCTGGGAGCTCACATCCTAGGTAGTGGGCATTTCTAGCAGTACTTCCTAGGAAGTCTCAATTATTTTAGGTACCCTTTTTTCTCTTTAGCTGGTCCCTGTTGTCTCTTCTGGTCTCCCTGCTGTTATTTTCAAACACTTTCAAAACGTCTACCTTGCATACTTAGTCAGTCTTTCATGATCAAGTTCAATATGTGTGGTCTACCCATTCTCTATCAAAAAATTGGTTCCTATCTCACTATTAGGGCATTCTAACCCTCTGACACAGGAATCATTTACATCCACCAAACAAACAAATAGTGACTTCTACCTAGACACACCCACTTGAACAATCTGGAATCCTTGCTGGTACTATTGGGAAACATTGACGAAGTTGAGAAACAAACTTCATGGTTAACACAAGACACAACAAGTACACAACTAAAGGATCTAAAGTACCTCCTAAAACATCACACCTCCAAGGAGAAACTTCTTGCAATTCCCTATTTGATCTTGATTCACCTCAAATGGGTAGCAACACTAACGATTGGAGTAAAGCCTTTGAGGGCTATGATGATGGCAAACAAACATAATCCATAGGCATGGAAGAGGAAGAAAGACCCAAGTTTTAATGTAATCCATTTGGGTCAGATATTGATGAAGAAATCCCTGAAGATGAATACAAGAAGCTAAAACAAAGCAAAAGAGTCCACAAACTATTGGAACAGATAATTGGAGATGACAAAGAAAAATACTTCCTCCATTTAGCATTCATGGGTGTTAAATTACCCTAGGATTACGATGTAAATGATCTCAAAGAAAAGGAGGTACCAAACCCCATATCCATCCTTACTAAATAGCTCAATCAAATGCAAACTAAGCTCACAAACCTCAAACAAGAGAAGGACAAACCCAAAACAAAATATTCTTTGGACGCCATTTGTCCATTTTCTTTCGATAAGAGTATCACCATGGTTCCATTTCCTCCTAATGTGGCAAGACCAAAATATGACAAATACACTGGGGAAACTGATCCACATGACCATGTGAGAGAATTTTGTGCTCTTAGCATTGAGTATATGCATGAACCCACTTACCTCATGCGACTATTTCCAGGAAGTCTAGGAGGAAACACCATGGAGTGGTTTTCAAAATTAAATCCCAAAGTCAAAACATTTGAAGAATTGATGCAATGATTCATTCAACATTACTCCTACAACATCCAGCATGATGTCACCATGATGGATCTATGTAATACCAAGCAGAAAATGGGAGAATCCTTTACACACTTCTTACAAAGATGGAGGAAGATCTTTGCACGATATTCAAGAGTCATCCCTGAGACGGAAAAGATGGAGATCTTTGTTAATAATCTCATACCTGAATTGAGCTATGCTCTACAAATGCAAGATTCTCCTAGCTTCAATAGGATGATTAAGAATGCTCTCCGTATCGAAGAATTCATGGTCAAAAAGGGGGAGATCACCCTTCAAAATGAAAACAAAGGTAGTAGCTCCAACTCCAAACCTAAATGGTGGAAGCAAAACAAAAATGTTGTTAATGATGGAGTGGTTGACACTTCCAACATTAATTCTAAAACCGAAGCATTCAATCTTACCAATGGTATGCAAGCAAGCAAGGAGGCTAAAATAACACCTCCCATTCCCAAAGCCAACAATGATAATGACAAGAGATGAACATGGAATTCAAAACCCCAAAGAACATTCACGCCTTTGGGAGAACCTCTTGAAACCATCTTGAAAACATTGGTGGATAACAAAGTCCTTATGATTCCTGATTCTAAACCTTGGGAACCAATGGTTAAACCTAGATGGTGGGATGATAGCTCTTACTATGTCTTCCACAAAAAAAAGGGACACAAGACAAATAATTGTCTCAAGCTCAAACATGTTATCCAAGACCTCATTGAAGGGGGTAAGATCAAAGTGGATGGACACACTATGAATGAGGATCACACAGCATTTAATAGACCATTCCCCAATTACAATCAAGGAGAAACATCCAAAGGGAAAGGTAATGAGGTAAATTACACCTATTCCAAGAATGACAATGTGATCAATATGATCAACATTAAAAATGAATCTATCAACATGGTCACCATCAAAGGAGCCTCATCCTCCAAAAATGCTGTAACCCAGAGCCAAGCACAGGTTATGATCAAGGGACCTCCAAAACAAACATCTACACCCAAGGTTCCTATTATCACTATACCTAAACTAGGAGCAAAACATGTGGTCACTATCCCTGGAGCGAAATATGACTTGGTGGATCAATTGCAAAAAACTGTTGCCAAAATTTCCATCTTTGAATTGCTCAAAATATCCACTGTGCATAGAGAAATCCTAGAACAAGCTCTACACACTGCTAATGTTCCAAAGGATATAGACATAAACAAATTCCAAGCGATGGTCAATCATATCTCAGCGCCACACTATCTCTCCTTCTCTGAAGAAGATGACAAGTCATTAACCCATCCACACAATCAACCCCTCCATATCAAAGTTGTTATTCATAAATCCCATGTTAGACATGTATTGATAGATGGAGGCACCAGATTAAATATCTGTACACTGGATCTTGTCAGAAGGCTATGCCTCTTAGAGCAAACAATTGACTCTAGAAATAAAATAACCATCAAAGCATATGATGAGGAAGAAAGATCCTCCCAAGGTATTATTTGTCTACCCATCAGGGTGGAACCAATTGAAAGAGATGTTACATGTCAAGTTCTAGATCTACCACTAGCCTACAACATTCTACTAGGGAGACCATGGATCCACGAGATGCAAGCTGTACCATACACCTATCATCAATGCATCAAATTCCCACCTAATGGAATAGAGGTGACAATTACTGTGGATGCCAACTATGCTTGGAACAATATTAAAGCAAGTAGCATGATCCCCCACAACAAGGAGGCTATGGATACAGTTACTCCTAAAACTACCAAAGCCATGGTCATGAAAGGCTTTAGCAAAACATTGAAACTTCAAGAAATAGGCATGGGAGAATACAAGTTGGACCTGAATCCCTCCTTGACAGAGCTTCTAGTATCACCAAGATCCTATGGAAAACTATCATCAACATTCACACCTCTCGCAGTATAGGAACTAGAAGTACACAAGGCTACTGGTATGATAAAGGCATCCACTTCTTCTTCAGATAACACAGAAGAGCAGGTAGTCTTAAATTGGCTTTACAAAGGAGAACCAGTGGACTCTAAGATCAAAAATGTAAAGATATCCCTAGAAAAGTATGGAAAGGGATATTATTTCCTCAAACAAATGGGATACAAAGGAAAAGGACCTCTAAATGACACAGGACGAGGGATCATTGAACCTATACCCATGGAGTTCCACCTCAACAGAGATAAAATAGGATTAGGCTTCAAACTCAAACTAACAAACCTACTTCCAAGAAGAGTCCACCTTTTGAAGTAGAGAGTGATAAAATAGATGAAATAGTATCAGACCCATGGCTTTATGAGCGATTGCTACATATTGGTATAGAGAATCCAGAATATGAAGGAGAATGCTATGTACCTAGTTTTGAGGTACCACAGGATCTTCATACTCCTTTGATAGAACAACCACCCATTCAAGAGGTAGGAGACACTGTAGCTACAATCACTCAAGAAGAACCCCGGCCACAGAATTTACATCCTAATTGGGGGAAATTGGTCACAATTACACATATCCTAGATCTACCTCACTTTAATCTACAAGTAGATAACTAAGTCCATCAAATAAACATTGCTGAGTATTTGAATAGATCTGATGATGATGTCACAGACTCTCATGACTATGAGTATGATCGGTTATCTATCACGTCTGAAGAAATTGGGATAAACATAATTCACATGTTTGCAGCTCCTAGTAGGTGACCTAACATCCCTTTCAATGACACTGATTCTCCTAAAGTAGAAGAAGAGTTCCTTCCTCCAATCATAGACAGAGACACTGGCGAATACATAACTCTATGAGAATTTCATAGGCTACAAGCAAGAAGCCTTCTTTTACAAAGAAATGATGATGAGTTATCTACTAATGAGTCACTCGAGTTTGATCCATATATGCCTGATAATGACCCTTTTAATAATGATCTTGCTCTTATTGACCTAAACATCGAATACATTAACTTAATAGACCGTGTCATGTCAGTTAACAATTTTGATGCTAACAAGATGTTGTCCTTCTCAGAATCTAACTCGCTAAAATTGGTACTTCCAGACCTCATCAATTGGACTGAAATAGATCCTACACCTATGCTCAACTTTTCTGATGAACACTCCCTGGCTTGTTACCTTAACACTTGTGAACCTCACCCTTCTTCCACCAATGAAAGGAGCGAGAGCATGTCACAGGAAGATATCAATTTTCTTCGTCACCAATTGAAAAAGAAAAAGAAAAAGTGGACTGATGGTGAAAACCACTCTGTGGCAGTATTAGATCCAAAAATAGTAAAGAAAAAAGACATATCTGATGGTGAAAACCTCTTAGAGGAACCAAAGGATGAGACTCTTGATATCCTCCCTAAACACTTTCAGGAAAGATCTTCAATATTAATTGAACTGACACAACCAGTGAACTTGGGCACTGTTGAAGATCCTCAGATAGTTCATCTAGCACAATCCCTATCAGAAGAAGAAAAGGTACAATTCACAGAATTCTTGAAGGATAAAAAGATCAACTTTGCCTGGTCCTACATGGATATGCTAGGGCTAGATCCCAATCTCATTATGCATCACTTATCTATAGCTCTTGGGATCAAACCTGTGAAGCAAAAACTTAGAAAAATGCATCCTCATGTGGCATTACTGGTGAAAGTAGAATTAGAAAAGTTGTTAAAAGCTGGATTCATTTGCGTCATTGCCTATGCAACTTGGATCTCCAATGTGGTCCCTATTTCTAAAACTGATAAATCTATTAGGATCTGCACAGACTTCAGGGACCTCAACAAAGCATGTCTAAAGGATGATTTCCCTCTACCAAATATTGACATGATTATAGACCTTACAACTAGCTACCAGATGTATTCCTTAATGGATGAATTCTCAGGTTATAATCAAATCAAGATCACCCCTGAGGATCAAGAGAAAACTGCATTTATATGTGCATGGGGCACATTTTGCTGGAACATCATGCCATTTGGGCTAAAGAATGGCTAAATCCAAAGAAAGAGGCACTCATATTGTAGATTTAGGAAAAATATTGGATCGAATGGAGCAATTCCAACTCAGGCTCAATCCAAAGAAATGTGCCTTTGGGGTTCAATCAGGGAAGCTCCTAGGATTCATAGTATCAGCAAAGGGAATCAAGGTAGATCCGGCAAAAGTAAAAGCTATTCTAGAAATGACTCCTCCTCATAATATCAGTCAAATGAGGACACTACAAGGGAGACTCTAGTCTATCAGGAGATTTATGTCCCAACTTGTAGATAAGGTGCAACCCTTTACTAAGCTACTACATAAAGGGGTTACATTCGATTGGGATGAACACTGTGAAACCAACTTCAAAGAATTAAAGGCGTACCTAGCTTCACCACCAATTCTTATGGAACCTATTCATGGAAAACCTTTGCTCCTATATATTTTATCTACAGCTACATCACTAGGAGTATTACTGGTGCAAGAGGATGAAACAAAGAAAGAGTGAGCTAAGAAGCTGCTCAGAGTAGGATATTATTGGCCTACCATGGAGAAAGATGCTATTCAATTTTTCAAAGCATGTCTTAAATTCCAAACACATGGAAACCTCATCTATGCTCCTGCTAGAGAACTGATACCTTTCATAACACATTGGCCATTCCAGCAATGGGCCTTTGACTTGGTTGGACAGATATATCCCAACTCTTCAAATAGACACAAGTTCATCATTACGGCCACTGAGTATTTCACAAAGTGGGTTGAATTCATGCCGCTAATCAAAGCCACTAGCAAACAAGTGGCTATGTTCATTTTAAACTACATTATTTGTAGATATGGGATACCCTCTTCAATTGTGACAGACAGTGGGGGCCAATTTAAAAACCAAGATATTGATGACCTCTATGAACAGTTTCACATTACTCAACATTTCTCTTTAGTCTATTATCCTCAAGGTAATGGATAGGTTGAGGCATCAAACAAAAAAATTCTCAAGATTCTACACAGAACTTTGAGCAAGTCTGGCAGAGACTGGCATTTGCAACTAAATCTGACACTATGGGACTACAAAAAAAGCATCAAAACACCAACTGGAGCCACGCCATTTTCTCTAGTCTATGGCGCTGAGGCAGTACTACCTATTGAGGTCGAAATCCCATCTTTGTGGATCTCTCTACAAGGACTAGTTACTGATGAACAGTACCGCATTAATCTGATAAATTCTCTGGACCTATTAGATGAGCGCAGATAAAAAGTGTTTGATCACCTTAAAGTGTACCAAGTGAGAATATCCAAAGGTTACAACAAGAAGGTTAAACCATGTAAGTTTGAAGTGGGGGACCTTGTCCTAAAAGAGAATCCTAAAAAATTGCCTAACAAAGAGCAGAAAGGGAAGTTTGAACCTAACTGGCTGGGACCTTATGTTATCACTGCTACTTTTGGGACTAGAGCTTATCAGTTAGCTACACCTGAGGGAGATGTCCTTCCCAATCCTATCAATAATCTACATTTGAAGTGGTTCTATGCTTAATGTTCGGCTAGCAGAGCCTATACAGCAAAAATTTCTTGCAAAACACTAAAAACATTCAGAAAATTGATCCTGAAGAAATCCAAAAATAGTGGAAAAAGTCCTACAAAATAGGTATCATTGGTGAAAACCTAGTAAACAGGCACCTTGATACTACAAAAACATTCAAAAAAGAAAAAATAGCAAAAAAATTGAAAAATAGAAAAGTGCCTTGGTGAGGACCTGGTAAAACAGGCATCTTGGTAGCAAAAAGACTCTTGCCAAGTGGTGAAAACCTGGCAATCAGGCATCACTTGTGTTCTATACTCCATCTATCAATGCACTACTGATACTAGGCCTTCATCATTTTTTCTGTGCTTATATGCTGACTTCATTTTCCTACACAACTATCTTATCCTCGCTTGGGATTTGTCTATCTTTACGTCTTAGGAATAGGTCATTCTGCACTAGGGGCATCTTTGTTGGCATAGTCAGTTGTGGTTGCTAGGTTTCTCTAGGATGGTTTGTCTCACAAACACAATGTTTCTCAATACATGTAAAAAAATGTCACTTACTCAAACAAAGGTGTCTTTTGACGACATGGAACATGACATTTAAAACATTCACAATATTCCTACACAGCCATATTGGATCACAAACATGAATGGATTATCCTAATCACATACCCAGACATGGAACACCATATTACTTGTATTACAATTTCCTGATTGATGAATCTTTACTGTGTTTTGACATATGCATGAACAAATTACTAATTAACACACAGTTTGATAATGGTTTGATTATGATTCTTTTTATGTCTTGATGATGTTTTAAACTAGGGGCATCTAAGTAATTATAAATTTTATTGGATCGATTCACAATTGCTCATTTGTTATGTCTTCTTAGTTACTCAATGACGTCTGTGCAAAGACAAAGAGTCGCAAGGATTGGGGGCATAATGTTTTCTTAATTTTCTACGTATGGTGATTGTTTCACATGATCCTATAAATTTCACTTGACTAGGATGTTTATGGTAAGAGCTGCCACTATGGGTGGATAGCCGCATATATCTCGATCTTTGTTATGTGTAAACTACAATGATTTTGATGTAATTTCCTTTTCTATTTTCTGATCCAAATTCTCACTAAGGTATATGAATCATAATGTACCCAAGGATATGAATTTTCAAGGTCATTGCAGGTTCAATATCTTGCCTTAATCAGAAACTGGTATATTAAAAGGAAGGTGACTATTTTGTTATCCTGGCTTCTATGCCTTGATACCTAAGTCTATTTTGGACATTCCAATAAAACATAGTATTCATATTATCATAATATCAGTGGATATTAGTGATGATTGTACTAGTCGATGGCATCTGTTCCAAAAAGTGCCCAATGATGATAAAAATGTTACAATATTTGCTAAATCAGTGACAAGTCCTAAGAGTCTTCATATAGCTGCATTTAAAGATTTCCTGATGCATTTTGTCCAATAGTACATAACAAACATAAGGCAATTTAAGCTCAAAACGTGGTTTCTATCTTGTTCTACCAATATCAAGTTAATTACATCATTTATATTACTGATATCATCCATAGCATACATTTTGCATACATTTTGGAAAAGCGAAACTGAAAAATACAAAAATAAAAACATCCATGTATTGCATTTTTACTTTTACATCCTACGTGCATCCATACATATATTTTTTGTTGCATCAACTAGAAAATCAAAGAAAACATACACTTGCATTTTCACATAGATATCATTTGTTCACATCAGTAATATACTCATCACATCCATATTCAAAAGTGATGTTGTCAACTATAAACTAACTCATCATGAGATCAAGATTTCATCACATGTGCATGAGATACATTTACCACATCTATGAAAATCAAAATGGATACATCTACCACATGAAACATGTCAGAATCTAGAAACTACAAGCATGATACAAATCAAAGCATAAAGAGTCTCAGTAACCATAAAGAGTATCAGTGTGCATAAAAGAGTATCACAACATAAAGAGTATCAATACACATAAAGAGAATCAGTATGCCAAAAAGCATGAATAAGATATAAATATCAAAGTAATGTACAAAAAGGGGATCTCAGCAGGATCCAGATATACATGTATAAATCTCAAAAATGACATGTGCACAGTATCAACTCTGGCCCGCCCCCTCTCCCTGATTAGGAGGAGGAGGAGGAGGTGGCATGAATGGCACTACTAGAGGCAGCATAGCCCCCTCTAACTTTTGAGTTATATGTGAAAAAGTGGGTGCCCTCTGACCCTCAGGAACTGCTGCATGATACAGGGTGTAATAATAGGTTGCCCTCTGCTCCTGATGGACTGCTATCCGAGCCTGTGTATCTCTCTCAACTCTTAGCCGCTCAAGCTATCTATCCCTATCTACTAATAGTACCTCTGCAGTAGTCACCCTAGCCTCCAAGGCTATGATCTGAGCTCTGAGCTCCTCTCTCTCCTGCACGCACCTTGATAGAGGGTCCCCATCTCTGTCAAGATCCTGCTCCTGCACTCTTTGTCTCTGCTGTCTTTGCTTCTCAGGAGTAAGTAACAGGCTAGGATCTCTCTGTGGGGCTACAAATTGGTACCTTTGGCATCTCTTCCCACTACCACTCAGACCCCTTGTATCAATGGCCTCTTCGCCGCCACCCCTATCATCACCATCATGCTTGTCATCTGGAGGAGGATGCTTGCCGCCTCTACCTCCGTCTCTCCCACCATCTCTACCGCCATCATGGCCCCCATGTCTACCGGGTGCTCTATCTCTACCTCCTCTCCCCCTGAAAGGTTGGTCCTTAGGATCATAATCCAATGGCTCCTCCATACGAGGAATCATCTCCTTTGGCACTGTGAATCACAGGAATGGATGCTGAAGCATCTTTGCAGCATATCCATCTGATACACCAGCATCCTCCACATCTGGGCGTGGGTCCCATTCTATAGCTACCATATCATGGATGTCCTGGGCAGCAGTATCATAAGTCAGTTGCGCTCCCCAGTCAGCTACCTCATCTCTGATCCACACATATACTGCTACATCCTCCATGCGGCCCTATCGTTGGCCATACTACCTCAGAACCCTCGTGATCAGAAAGCGCTCAATGATGTACCTGGTCCAACCTATCAGATATCTGCTCTAACACAAAAAGGGAACCTGTCAAGAATCAGATGTCCATACCTCGTAGTCTAGGTATGGTCTCCATACAACCTCTATCATATCATCGAATAATCGATGCCAGTACTCAACCTTGCCCAGGTGGGGCTTCTATAATAAACCTACGTACATATAGACATAGGGCTGCTCTAGTGCCCTCTACCTATCCACAATCAGTCGTGTCACGAGGATGTGCTCCTAGGCCCATACTTGAAGAATCAATATGCCCATAGTCATGCTGCGGGTATGGTGGTAAATGATCTCATGTAGCTCTTAGTATATATGAGCTAATATACAGCTCCCCCAGGCAAAATGTCAGCGGTGGATGATCATCTGCTCTACCATGCCGACCAAGCCCACCAAGAAACTGTGCTATCCTCTATCTGGCATAAGGATGCCACCTACCAATCCATGTAAATATACAGGTATTCGATCATAGTGATCGACCATGTAGTCCCAGGACAGGTATCTACGATCTATGCTATCATCCTGGAAGAACCTCCGCACAGTCCCAATCGCCACGCCAGCTCTAGACTCAAAGAAAACCTCATGTCCCACCATGGGCACGCGCAAGATCCCCCAAACATCCTCTGGTGTCGCGGTAATCTCATCAGTCGGTAGGTGGAAGGTGTTGTGCTTTGAATGCCATCTCTTAGCCAGAGTAGTCAACAACCCTCGGTTTACCCTGATCTCGGGTAAACCTATCAAAGAACGCAATCCACATCGGATCATGATATTCTGCTCATCATCTGATAATTGGCCAGAAAATGTCAGAACTCATGCAGGATAAGTGCCTTGAAAGGCGACTACCTCAAACTGGGCCTAATTTTTGACAAAAATAGTAAAGTATCAGCATTCTATCTACACCGAAGAGCATATTCCTACTCTACTAAATCATTTCTAGTTTGCAGGATGCAAACAGATCAAAACAATTTGAAAGCCTAAGACTTTTACCATATGCGATCCTGGGAATATAGGATGCGATTGCGCATACAAGATGCGATCCTAGAAATATAGGATGCGATCCTAAATGCGGGGTACGATCCCTGAAATCTAGGATGAAATTCACTAATGGAATCTAGCTCAAAATATAACTAAACCTAAAGGACTGGATGCGATTTGGGAAAACCTAGATGCGATGCAGAACCCAGGGAAAACCGGATATGATCTAGGAAAAACTGGATGCGATGCGCATTTCGCAGGATGCGATCTGGAATCCCAGATGCGATCCTATCTTTGACTAGCTATAAAATGCACAAAAATGCTTGAAATTCAAAAATGCAAAATTCACAGGGTAGTTTATCAAGCACTTACCAGTGGTGGGTAGTCGGCTAGTCGCTGGTGTCGCCGGCTCATCTTGAAACGATGTTTCCTCACAGGGACCACCATTTTCTCTACAGAGCTCTCTAATTGGCTATAGCTGAATGTTAAAATGAATAGTGAAATGGTCAATTTGGAGGCTTATATGGGTCTTTTGGGACATTTAGGGTTTTCAAAACTCCTCCCAGGCAATTACACAATCATCTGTGTTCTCTTTTTTCTCAATCGGGAACGAAATTGAAGGTGCTTACAACATTTTTAGTAGCACGGTATCTTTTTTGCGACAGTTTCAAAGTTTGTATTTTTTGCTTCATTTATTCACTATATTGGTAAATATTGCACATTTCATCATACATCTTGATCTAAACATCATTATCACTCATATTTTCATATAATTAACTTGATAATCGTGTGTTTATTTTTAAAAAAAACACACCTTCCTCTACTTCACTATTTCTTGTCCTATCTCTTCTTGCAAGTGTTATGTTCTCTTCAACTGAGGGATTTTATTTCTTTCCTTCGATTTTGTTCCCAAGGGGGCATGATCACACTATCATCAATTAAATTTTTGCTATCATTAATTAAATTTTTTCTTAAAACAACATCAAAATGATTTCGTTATCAAACAAACTAGGGGCATAACAGTTTCCTTGACTAAGTCAGATCTATTGGATAGAAATATTTGGTTCTCATAAGTTGGATATCTTATGTTTCCTCATTTTGGATGATTTTTAAAGCTCCTGGTAGCTTCATACCAGCTTTTGGATGACAACCAAGTTCAGAATTAGTATTATCAATTTTCGGATGACAATCAAGTTCAGAATTGATATTTTTAAAATCTTTTGTTGATCTTTGGACGACAACCAAGTTCGAAATCAATTCTATCAATTTTGTTTAAATAAGTGTGAGAGTGATCTCATCAACATTTTGTTCGACAACCAAGAACGGGATTCTCAATCTTTTTGAAGTCAAAATTAAAAACTTTCTTTGAATCAATGCGCTTCCTGCACATCAATTCAAAGAGGGGCAAATGTAACCACCTGAATTTGGTTTGTCACAACTATGGACTCTATTTACCCTAAGTGTGATCATACCCTTGATTATGTCCAAACGACCTTGTTACTGCTTGGCATAATCAATTTAATGTCCTAGGTGATTTTTATCACTGATTTATATTAACTATTATAGCCATGTAATTCAAATCAATTTCGACCAATCAAATCAAACCAAAATCAAATATGGCTATAGTATTTAATTATAAAGAAATTAAATAAATCTCAAAAATCAAATACCCACTTGCAAATAACCCATTCTCCTAGCCTATTTAATTTAATTAAAATGGCTATAATCCCCTAATTATTAAAAAGCAATTAATTTGTTTAAATAATTAATTCCTATATTTCTAAATGAATTAAATAAATTTATTTCATTTATTAATATTCCCCTAAACCCCAACCTAACCTATCTCAAACACTTCTACCCTGGGTTCTAACCCTTCTTAACCCATTCACCTATGCTAATCTAATCCTAATCCTAAATTCTACTCTAACCCACCTCCTAATATTGTCACATTCCATTAAGGAATGCTTAATAACTCAACCCACTTGAGAAAGTCCACTTTCTCAAGCTGGACATTCTTAAAAGTCCATTCTCTCAAGCCACTCTCTTGCATCCTCCCTTACCTCTTTAAGGCTTTCATTAATGCCTTCATTAATATGAAGACTTTAAGCCTATGTCTCTCCCATGCCTTATTAATGCCTTGGGCATTAATGGCTCTTATATATTCATTTATTAGTCTCTAAATTCATAAATGAACCTTGTCCCCCCTCTCTCTCTCTCTCTCCCATTCTTTTATAAATAGAAGCCTATTTTGAGAGCAAATAAGCCTTCACCTTAGATCAAAAATATATTTTTATGCTGTTGGATTTATCCTAGATTCATATTTCATCTATTATATCATTCTAGTTCATTGTTTCCATTTCATCTTTTAAAGCTAGATTACATATTTTTTCATATTTTTAGCTTAAATTTGAATCAAATCCTTCATGCTAGAATAGTATTGGTCACTAATTTGTAGCATATTCTAAGGGCTAAATATGCAACTAATTACACTTTTTCTAGTTAGAAGGCAATAGGCCGATATTAGTGATTTTTAACATTTTAACTAACCATTTGAACTAATGCAATGACCTATTGAGTGTTTGTGTTGTTTTCATTAGGTACCCAAATACACACACACAAGCACAATCAGTCAGTTCAGCCAACATAGAGTGTGTATCAGGATGTCAGTAGGGGCGATGTTCAGCAGTCTAGAGCACCTTCAGTTAGGGAAGGTGGTAGCAAGGGAGCTTGCTTCACCTGTGGACAGTTTGGACATTTTGCTGTCAATTATCCTCAGCGTGCACCGCAGTCCTTAGGATAGAGGCGAGTAGCTTCTGAGCCTACAGTGGGTAATGTTGGTATGTCTCATGGAGTGTATATAGTGTTTGATTTTTCTTCACCTATGTACTATGCTCATGTGAGTGGGGCTGCAAGTAGAGGTCTAGCAGCTCATTTTCTAGATTCCTACAGTGGGGAATGATCCTTAGTGTTCAAATTAAAGACATGGGAAGGGTCCTATGGGACCCACACTTTGAGTCTTTCAGGACTTGGGTTAGATTTTTTATGTTGAGATAGTGTTATATTTATCTTTGTTTTAGGATTCCAGGAGTAAGCCTAGTTTTAGGGGAGGAGGATGTAATACCCACCTCTTAGGTTGCTTTTCAGTTTGTGGATGCCAAACTCTTTTAGGCATTTTGGATGTATGTGTGAATTTAATCAGATTGTTTAGATGATATTTATATGTTACATTTCAGTATGTTATTGATCCATTGTTAGCATGTTATATTATTAGTGTATATGTGATTTATGGTTATTTTATGATGCTTATGTACATGTTAGGATTTCATTTCAATTATGGGTTTCTAACAATACTGACCATAGATTTATATGCACATAGATCATTGTATGTTTTCATTACTATTTAATGTGCTTGGTATGGTATGGGACAGAGTCGTAGTTAATTACTTTGGTGAGATCCACACGATAACCTAGTCTCAACCATTGTTTGCTATATGATATATGCATGTATGTTCATCTTGGTGAGAGTGAGTGTGCCCTATTGCATTAATCTCAATGGTAAGAGAGGGGAGATAGTTTTCAGGTCCAAATCCTATCCTAAACCAAATTGTCTTAGTTAGTGGACAAGTATCTGTTTTGACTACCCTGACCAAATTTGTATAGTTGATAAGAATTTGTGTATCCCTTTCCTTGATCATGTTTAATTTTGCATGTTTTCGGTTTCAGGTGCTTGATGTGATTATGTGAGTGTTATATCATGTTATTTATTTAATTGAATATTATTATAATTAATTATTAAATATAGGGTATTTAATTAATTGAAAATTAAATTAAATACCTATGTTTATTTGAAAGTTTAATTAAAGTGCAATTATTGAACATTAATATTTAATTAGAAACTAGAGTAATTATTCTTTTTTGCTTAATTAAATAATTAAATATTTAGTTGCATGGATTATTGTGATGTAAATATTTAAGTTATTTAAATTAATATTTTATTAATTACATGTGCAAGATTTGGTTGGAAAAGTATTTTTAACTCAAGAGATCTCAACTTGAATTTAGGAGTCAAAGTTGAGTTGTGCAAGTAATTAGATATTTTAATTATTAATTGTTATTTTCTTTTAATTTTGGGGAGAGTCCTTTTAGGAGTTAACTGAATGTGTTGTCATTAGGGTTTTCTTGATTAGGGGAAATGGATCCTCATTAGGGAGATTCTTCTCTCATTCTCTGATAACAAGTTTTTGGGGAGCATTTTCTTGGAAGCTATGGTGTGTGCTTGGTTTTGGAGCATAATTTGGAAATTCTCCTTGCTTGGATTTTGCATTGTGTGTTCTTCAACAGATTTTGAGGTAGGGTCTTGTTCATATCAATTTTAGTTTTTTGGATCCCTGTCTTCTATGCATCCGGAGAACTAAGAATCCTTTGTTTGATCATTCATTGCTTGTTTATTTTGTGTTTGAGGGTATCAACTGTCAAAATATATTTTTAGATCAAATTCATGTTTTAATTCAGGCTTGCATGTCAGATCTGTGTTTGTGGGCACAAAGGGTTTCATTTTATAGTATTAAATCAAAATGGGTATTAGGATTTCGGAATTGAATTTAATGTTGAAATGGGTATTTCTGAAAACCTAGACCCTTAATGTTTGTAGGAAAATTAATATTACCCTAGTATGAAAGTGCTGTCAAAATTTTGTTGATTAAACTCTTATGGATCTCCTAGAAAATGATAAATTAAACTGCCCTATAGTTAGAACTATAGGGAAAGAAAAAAATAAATACCCATTTTATAAATGCTTCTTTGGAAAAGAATTAATTGAAAAAAATACCTCTTTGTTTAAAAATAATACAGAGTTAATTAAGAAAAATTTACACCAGTCATTTCAAATGGTAGAAAAAGAAAAAAAAAATATTATTCTACTCTAATTTTCATTTTTTGAAAATAAATTTAAAATTCTTTTTTTTATTACAAAACCATGTATTGGCGGTGTTTATATTTATTTTTATTAATAATAAAAAAAATAAAAAAATGCAAAGGTGGGCGGGTTTTGGGGACCACCGCACCCCCTACGCTACAGACACTGGCGTGGCAACCGAGACTGCCGGCACGACAGTTGAAGCTACCGGTGCGGCAGCCAAGACTCCTAGCACGACAGCCGAAGCTGTTGGCACGGCATTCGGCACCGGCTGACGGTGAGGGCTGTGCCTCTCCTTAATAAAGGGAGGCCGGTGGAATAATAGTAGAGGGGTGGGGGCCGCGGGACCCCCCCATTGTATGTTTTTTTTAATTTAATTCATATTTTATGCAATGTTTAATTTGTTCAAAATATTAAATCGTTAAATTTCAGGTTTATTTAATGTTTAGTTTTTTTTAAAAAGATTTTATTTTATTAGTAGTAATTAATATTTAATTCATTTATATTATGTTAATATGTCATTAGTTTATTTTAATACTTAATTAATTTATATTAATATTTAAACTAGTTTATATTAATATTTAAATTAGTTTGCATTAATATTAAATTAGTTTATATTAATATTAAATGGGTTTATTATTATTAATTTCTAAATTAGTATTTAAAATTAGTTAATTGAGGCATAGGAACAAAAATGGAATTTGTGTTCTTTTATAGGGAAATTTGATACTATTGTTAATCTAGGACCTAGGGGAGAAATCTATTTGGTCATGGTTAGAAATGGACTAGTGTTAATCTTTTAAACCTATGGTACTAATTAATTCAAATAGAGATGCTATTGGACGCTTAATTTTTAATGCTTAATGATGTACCTAGGTATTTTATAATTCTATAATTATAACTGAAAATTGGTAATTATTCTTAGATGTATTTATAAATTATTTTTATAAATAGATCTATGGGTGATGTTAGTCTTTTATCAATATGGAATATTTAATTATTTCTAGATAGTAATTTTAGTGAGTAAATGAATTTGCATGATTAGGAATCATAAATTTGTTTATTCCTACGTTAACATTATATTTGATTTTATGCATTCTGAAAAAATTGATTAAACCATGATGTGCTTTGGGTGCGTGATTATATGAAATGTATATTATCTTGTGTTTCATGTTTTTTGGGTATCTGTTGGGCTAGATGACCCTAGGACTTAAATCCAGAGGTTTTGGGAATGTACTTTCTGCATGGTGTTTTATGCAATGTTGTTTGTGTTTATATGACTATGTCATAGTCCTGATTTCCTATACCCAACCTAATTCTGTTATGATGTGCTTTATGGTCTTGTGAGTATACGGTGGATGTGTTTGTGGTTATTGAGAACCTATGTGCTCCTAAATGGGCAGGATGGGATTTGTGGTTATGTATATCTTCTTGTCTTGATCTTGAACCTAGGTAGGTTAATTAAGTGTATAGTGGGGAAGTGGCTTGCAATGGGGGTCCAGGACTCTAAGCGGTTACTAGGTAAACCCATTGGCAAGTTACTTAATAAGTAAAAATATGATACATTAAAGGGGTTTAAAATAAACTAATAAGATGTCTGAGTCTCTACCCATACCTTGAGTGTTGTCACATGATAGGATGGGAGTTGGGATCCTTGTCTTCACAAAAGGATCACCGAGCCACATAGTGTCACTTGGAGGCCAGGGTCAAGAGGTACTCCTAGGGTTACCTTCAAGGTTGGACTTATGTGATGACACTTCCCTATATACATCTTAGGTTATCCTATGTGTCAGTTACTTCTGGTGTTGTTTAGTGTTCCTTGTTTTGGATTAGAGTGCTTCTAGGATCTTCCTTTGCATTTAAGGTTGAGGTCATGTATACCTTGTTTGAATTCATGTTGTATACCCCATGTGATGGGCCTGTTACTATCTCTTCAGCACGGTGGAAGTGGACCTTTCATTCCACGAGGTTGGGTGGTAGTGATTCTTATTACCATTGAGATTCTGATAGATTCTTCTTCATGCTTGGATGTTCCTTGTTGCAGTTTCATCTTCATAGTCTTTTGGAGACTTACTCAGTTATTTGAGTTGTGTATTTATACCATATGCTTATATTGGTTATCATCCTTGGAGGATGCATTGTATTGATTATTATGTATTATTACATACCCTGCGATTTGTGCAGTGGAGGTTGATTAGGTAGTATACCTTATGATATCAGTTGTATATGTAATCTTTATTATGAGATGTACGTTATTGGTTTCAGATTATGTAATCTTTATGTCAGTTCTTTATTATTGTAATCGTAGATTAGTTTGTTTAAGTAATTCTACGTCAAGGAACCCTCAAGGAATGTTAATCATGTATGAGTTGTATTTCATGTATGTCATGTAGTTCATTGTGTTTCTTTCACATTGTTATTAATATTGTTTGTAAACATTTAAAAAAAATTTATTCCATGAACTTACTGTCATGTTTAGGCTAAGTTCTCCTTGGTTCCCTAGTGGGGCATTACAAACAACCCTTTATCAAATCTCTTAACCAAGTGCAAACTTAACAGTGTTGCTAAAATCTCTTAACAGAGTAGACTTTAATAGGTCTCCATCGATACTCCTAACAGGGTAGATCATTAGAAGTGATCAAAATTGTAATCCTTAACCAGCCCCTTCCATTCTGTAGATAGTGAAGTTTTGTGGGTGCCATCCCCACCACAGTTTTTACTTCCTAATAGGATTTTTCTGTGATATCATATGTTGTGTTATGTGTCAATTATGTTCATGAATGTTTCTATGAATGATTCACATGTTTATTAATGTTATGAATTGATATAACTCACACAAAGATAATATAGATCAGATGGAATAATTATGCAATTGATTACTAAGGTTAATTGATAAAAGAACATGAAAAAGTTGTAGAGGTACTGATTCACCCCTCCCCTCTCAGTACTACTTCCCATTAAACCCAACAATTGGTATCAAAGCTAACTCTCTTCTTGAAATCCTAAAGGCTTAAGAGAAAAGATCATACAATGGAGACTTTAAAAACTTGATAAGAATATTTAGAATAAAAAGCTTGAAATACAAATGTTCTATGAACAGTATAAAGAAGCTAGAATCAAGATGAGAGAACTATTGGATGAGAGGAAATGAATGGAAACTCAAAGCAATGAAAAATATTATCAAGAAGAAGAGATTCTAGATTTCTTTGAATCTTCAAGATCAAACACAAGAAAAGCATTAGATACATCAGAAGTGAACATCACAAACCTATAGGAGATCAATCAACATCTGACAGAACAAATAAAGATGTTGCAAATTAGTTAAGAGACCCAGATGGTTAGAATGATTGATGTGATGAGTTCTGATAGACAAGCTAAAACAAAAATAACACTAGCTACTGATGACAAGAGGAAGATTACAGAGAAACTACAAGAAAAGGAGTTGGAAATTTAGAGACATGCTGGGCATCACCATGAGCTCACAAATCAAATCATTCTCATGAGTCAAGAAGAAAATAGAATGAATGTTGAACTCATTGAAAGAATAAAAATTATCAGTGAACTAAAAGAAGAGAATGAAAAACTAAAGCATGAGGTTAGGATTCAGAAACAACATCTTGAAGTTATCAGAAAGGTTGAAGAGAGCAATAAAAGAATGGATGATTTTCTGGAAGGATAACAAAGAGTCTAACAACAATGGTCTAGGCTTTACCAAAAATGGAGAATCATCAAAACAATCCAATCCAAAGAATTTTTATGAAAATCCAAGACCAAGAAAGCTTACATGAAAACATTGCAAAAAGAAAGGTCACATAGCAAATGTGTGCAGAGGAAAAATGAAAGGTATTCCTAAATCTACACCTTCATTCATAGGATTCTATTATAAATGTAACAAGAAAGGACATAAGGCTTATGAATGTAAGACTAAGATAGAACAACCAAGGAAGGAATCCTACATGGACAAATACTATCCTACATGCAAGATGAATGGGCACACAAGTCTTGAATGCTAGAAAAATAAAAAGAAGGCATGGAAGCCAAAAGGTCAAGACACTCCATATTAACCGAAGAATATTGGTAATCAGTATGTATGGGACTACAATACTTGGATAAATTGTATAGCATGTGGAAGGTATGGTCACATTGTTGCAAACTATATGAGACTATGGACTAGAAAGTCTAGAGGATGGACTAACCCTGGAATGGCATGCTTACACTATCACAAAGTTGGTCATCTCAAAAAGGACTGCAGAGACCAAATGATAGAGACAAGCACATGCCCCAATGGAAACACCATTGAAGATATCTGGAGGGCTAGAGACAAAATGTGGAGGAAAGCTTCAAGCAATGATGAAGCTGGAATGAGCAATAAAAATGGTAACACTCCATCCAATGGATCTGGTGACATCACCATCCCCACCTAAGCAAAACAAAAATGTTGTAAGCATGGCCAATGGTAATAAAGTCTTCACTGATGAAATCAACCTTCAAACACTGATAAGTTGGTGAGCATTTATTACACTCATTTTAGGGCAATGACTATAAATAGGGCATTAGAGTGACTCATTTGTCATGACATCCAGAGAAAAGTTAGCAAAGGTGATTTTGAGTAGAAAGAAACCAAGTTGTAGAGCGATCACGACTCAACCAAAATAGTTCAGAGATTTGTGCAGGCACAACAGTAAGTTCTAACTGATCGATAAATCTATTCTTTACGCATTTACAAAGAAGCCTTAAATTTCTAAAAATGGCATCAACATCACGATCTATAAAAGCTAAGAAGACTAAGAATGATGAATTCAAACTCATCAAAAACAATGCATGTGAGGAACCTAAATATAAGATTAATCAAGAGGTTGCCTCACAGCCCAATGATGCTGGTGCACTCTCACACATACCAACTAGGGTTTTGCTAGTTGAAGACATTCGATCCTTCATACACTGCAACATTGAAAAAATAGGAATGGCAGAGATGGAAGAAGCTTACTAGAAGATTTGTAATGAAGATAGAACACTTAAGGATGAACACAAACACATTGAGGTAAAAGGGCATACCAATGCCCTAAAGTTTTTGAAGGTCTTCAAAACTGACTGGATTCAGTTAGTGCTAAGCAGAATTTAGAATAACAAGTTATGGTTGGATGAACCGAAGGAAATTACCCAAGATGTCATCAATGCGGTCACCGATTACCCAGTAACTGATAAAGTAAAGGCGCTCAAACATCCACCAAAGGTGGAGACCAAAAAGATGACTGGAGCCAAATGGATGGGCATGGACTAAAATGAAAACCATAGCCGATGATGAAATTAATTTTGGTGCATGTGTAATGGGTTATAAATTCTTTGAAGCTAGAAGATTAAACAACATTTCATCAAGTGTTGTGGATACAAATTACAAAATTGTAAAGAAAGGCTCATAGTTAGACTTGTGACTGTTGTCAAAGATACAACTGATGAACAAGACACAATAATTGATGGAGCATAGGTGACCATTCCATGTAAACTACCAATATTGATACAAGCTATCAATATCATGCAAGAATCAAGTAAATCACTTGAAAAAGAAACTCCAAAGGGTGTAGGAGAAGAAGCAAATAAAGATAACATCGATTATCAGCAAAACATCAGAGATACTCAGAATGTGACCGACACTACCAAGGTTACAGAAGGAGATAAAGACAAAGAAGTGGATACTCAAGACAAGAATGAGAACACAAAGGAAGATGATGCAAAGGATTCAAATGAAGGAGACAAACCAAAAGATGGAACTCTTGAGAAAATAGACAAAGGTGCTACCGATGATGCTAATGTGAATGTAGAGATGTTTGCAGACACCCGACGAGTTGAAATTGATGCAAAGAAGAAAAAAGATGCACAACAAGTCACATCATCAAGCACAATTGAAAAGGATAAAAAGTTAGCAATGGTTCTCCACTCCACTGGGTCATAGAAGAAGAAGAAGAAGACAAAGAAGAACAAGTTGGAGGTTACACTTGATGAAATCATTGAAATACCAAAGTGTGACCCCACTACACTTGACATGGATGAACTGTAAGAATATGGAGAGATATTCCAAAGGAACGCATTACAAGAAAAGCTAAAGAAACAACATAAGGAGTCAATGGTGCTAGAGACAATATAGGACATTCTACACTAGATTGTACCTTATGTTGATATTGATCAAAGCAAGCCAATAATTGATCAACTAGGTATCCTCACTGACTCCATCACAACTCAAAATGTTGATGCTAAGAAAGCAATTGAGGAGAGAGTAGAGATGAAGTATCAACTAAAGCTTCTAGAAAATATCAAACAAGAAGTGGCCAAAAATAAGGTAAAGCTATCAGAATTTGTATCAGAATTAGATCCCATTATATCTGAAGCTATAACCTTAGTCCAAAAGCTAAGCACAATTGAAAAGTTTACTCAAGACAATAGTGACAATATAGCTAAGTTGGATACAGATCTAGCAAATGGTGCTAGTAGCCTAATAACCGATAGAGAAAATGTAGTCAAACTGCATTATGAAAATATCAAAGAGGTAAAATGGTTAAGGCAAGAGCTGTGGGAAGAAGACTTGATTCAGAGAAGAAATAACCAAGCTACAGGCTCAACTTCTGCCAAATCTCACACTGCTACAACAACATATCAGTTCTGCAAGGCAACTGATAGCAACTCCCGATATGTTTGTAGCAGATAGCATCTATGATATGCATGCCAAGATAACACTTGAGAAAATGGCTCTAGAAAACCTGAAGGAGCAATGGGAGAAAATGATGGAATAAATGAAGTCTTCTCACTCACACATTTTTGATAAGCTCTAAGGTAAATAACCTTTGCCCTTAATATCAAATAAAGGGGGAAATCGTACTTGTACAAAATATCATTGATAATGTTATGTACATTTAGTCAAAATAGGCAAAAGGTAGATATATATATATATATATATATATATATATATGTGTGTGTGTGTGTGTGTGTGTGTGTGTGTGTGTGTGTGTGTGTGTNATATATATATATATATATATATATATATATATATGTGTGTGTGTGTGTGTGTGTGTGTGTGTGTGTGTGTGTGTGTGTGTACATTCATAAAAAAGATAGTGATATGAAGAAGTAAAATATATCATATGCAAAGATATATCGACATATACATAGGGAAGTCATTAAATGACTAAGGATTATATATGTTGTATATACTTAACATTTTGTTAGTATTTTGCACATATAAACTTTTGATACTAATGTCAAAGGGGGAGATTGATGACATTAATTTTTCATTAGTATTCAAATAACACTTTTAGTAAAATAACACCAAAAGACAGTAAAGGGCAAACCAAAGATCAGATTGGCAGATCACCAATAACGACTAACTATAGAATGAATTGATGACACAAGGTAGTGTGTAACCTGAAAACCAAAATGTAGAGAGATAAAGTGGAACTCGACAAAGGAACCTAAAATGTAAGTTACAGTGCATACCGATGAAACAGATTCAGTGCAACCGACAGTAAAAATTGAAGGACAATCAAGCATGACTGAAAGACAAAATTGAAAGTCAGTTGCAGCTCGTAAAAAGTGGATCTGACTTCCATGTCAGATAAAGCAAGGGTATTCTATTTATAAAAATATTTAATTTTTTTTTAATCCATTTATTTAGGGACAAGAAATGTTAATGTAAGTGTTTTATACCAGTCTAACTGATTAAAGCACATAGACTAGGAGATCTAGGTGCAAGTTGTAAACCTGATCTTAGAATTAACATTTTTTTTATCATCAACTCGATGAAATCAATCCGTCTATATATATATGATGTAATAATTCTTTAGAATGTGTGTGTAATATAGAGGAGAACAAAATGAGCACATCTATGGATTGAATTGAGAGTTTCAAGAACCAGACCAGAGAAAGAAGAATTTGATTAGCAGAATCAAGAACAGAGGAAACCGATAATCAAAGGTAATATTCAATCACAGTTAAGGTGATATTATTTTGAATATGAACTACATAGGATTTGTATTAGCAATAGGAGATTGCACTTACTAGGTCAATTTGTAATTTTCTATCATTCTAACAAGTGAAGCAAAGTGTAAGAAATCCTTCTTGTAAGGTGGATTTAACAATCCTTTATCAAATCTCTTAATTGAGTGCACACTTAATAGTGTTTCTAAAAGCTCTTAACAGAGTAGACTTTAACAGGTCTCCACTGATACTCTTAATATAGTAGATCATCAGAAGTGATCAAAATTGTAAGCCTTAACCGGCCCCTTCCATCCTACAGATAGTGAAGTTTTGTGGGTGTCATCCCCACCATAGTTTTTACTTCCTAAAAGGAGTTTTTTGCGTTATCATATCTTGTGTTATTTGTCAATTATGTTCATGAATGTTTCTATGAATGATTCACATGTTTATTAATGTTATGAATTGATATAACTCACACAAAGATAGTATAGATCAGATAGAATAATTATGCAATTGATTACTAAGGTTAATTAATAAAAGAACATGAAATTTTTTTAGAGGTACTAATTCACCCCTCCCCTCTCAGTACTACTTCCCATTAAACCCAACATTGACATCAAAATATTAGGTGGGTTTTCCTCTGATTGTGCAAAATTGAAACTTTTTTGTGACACATTTTATGTTCGGGAGCAAAATTGAAACTTTAAATTAATATTTCAAATGAGCTCAGATCTTCGAGAAATTTAAAATGGAAGCATTTGACATAAAAATATTAGGTGGGGTTTCCTCTGATTGAGAAAAATTGAAACTTTACATTAATATTTTAAACAAGCTCCGATCTTCGTGAAATTTAAATTGGAATCATTTGACATCAAAATATTAGGTGGGTTTTCCTCTGATTGTGTAAAATTGAAACTAGAAATTAATATTTCAAACGAGCTTGAACCTCTGTGAAATTTAAAATAGAAGCATTTGGCATCAAAATATATGGTGGGTTTTCCTTTGATTGAGCAAAATTGAAACTTTAAATTAATATTTCAAACGAGATCCAATCTTTGTGAAATTTAAAATGGAAGCATTTGACATTAAAATAATAGGTGGGTTTTCCTTTGATTGTGTAAAATTGAAACTTTAAATTAATATTTCAAACGAGCTCGGATCTCCGTGAAATTTAAAATAGAAGCATTTCACATCAAAATGTTAGGTGGGTTTTCCTCTGATTGAGCCAAATTGAAAGTTTAAAGTAATATTTCAAACAAGCTCTGATGTTCGTGAAATTTAAAATGGAAGCATTTGACATCAAAATATTAGGTGGGTTTTCCTCTGATAGTGCACAATTGAAACTTTTTTGTGACACATTTTACGTTCGGGAGCAATATTGAAACATTAAATTAATATTTCAAACGAGCTCAAATCTTTGTGAAATTTAAAATGGAAGCATTTGACATCAAAATATTAGGTGGGTTTTCCTCTGGTTGAGAAAATTTGAAACTTTAAATTAATATTTCAAACGAGCTCCGATCTTCATGAAATTTAAATTGGAACCATTTGACATCAAAATATTAGGTGGGTTTTCCTCTCATTGTGTAAAATTGAAACTTGAAATTAATATTTCAAACAACCTCAGATCTCCGTGAAATTTAAAATAGAAGCATTTGACATGAAAATATTAGGTGGGTTTTCCTCTAATTGAAAAACATTGAAACTTTAAATTAATATTTCAAATGAGATCCAATCTTTGTGAAATTTAAAATGGAAGCATTTGACTTTAAAATATAGGTTGGTTTTCTTCTGATTGTGAAAAATTGAAACTTTAAATTAATATTTCAAATGATCTCGGATCTCCAGGAAATTTAAAATAGAAGCATTTGACATCAAAATATTAGGTGGGTTTTCCTCTAATTAAGCAAAATTGAAAGTTTAAATTAATATTTCAAATGAGCTCCGATGTTCATGAAATTTAAAATGGAAGCATTTGACATCAAAATATTAGGTGGGTTTTCCTCTTATTGTGCAAGATTGAAACTTTTTTGTGACACGTTTTACGTCTAAGAGAAAAATTGAAACTTTAAATTAATATTTCAAATGAGCTCGGATCTTCGTGAAATTTAAAATGGAAGAATTTGACATCAAAATATTAGGTGGGTTTTCCTTTGATTGACAAAAATTAAAACTTTAAATTAATATTTCAAACAAGTTCTGAACTTCATGAAATTTAAATTGGAAGCATTTGACATCGAAATATTAGGTGGGTTTTCCTGTAATTGTGTAAAATTAAAACATGAAATTAATATTTCAAACGAACTCGGATCTCTGTGAAATTTAAAATAGAAGCATTTGACATCAAAATATTAGGTGGGTTTCCTTGGATTGACCAATATTGAAACTTTAAATTAATATTTCAATCAAGATCCAATCTTCATGAAATTTAAAACGGAAGCATTTGACATTAAAATATTATGTGGGTTTTCCTCTAATTGTGTAAAATTGAAACTTTAAATTAATATTTCAAACGAGCTCGGATCTCCAGGAAATTTAAAATAGAAGCATTTGACATCAAAATATTAGGTGGGTTTTCCTTTGATTGAGCAAAATTGAAGGTTTAAATTAATACTTCAAACGAGCTCTGATGTTTGGGAAAATTAAAATGGAAGCATTTGACATTAAAATATTAGGTGGGTTTTCCTCTGATTGTGAAAAATTGAAACTTTTTTGTGACACGTTTTACATCTGAGAGCAAAATTGAAAGTTTAAATTAATATTTCAAACAACCTTGGATCTTCATGAAATTTAAAATGGAAGCATTTGACATCAAAATATTAGATGGGTTTTCCTCTGATTATGTAAAATTGAAACTTGAAATTAATATTTCAAACCAGCTTAGATCTCCGTGAAATTTAAAATAGAAGTATTTGACATCAAAATATTAGGTGGGTTTTCCTCTGATTGAGAAAAATTGAAAATTTAAATTAATATTTCAAACAAGATCCAATCTTTGTGAAATTTAAAAAGGAAGCATTTGACATAAAAATATTAGGAGGATTTTCCTCTGATTGTGTAAAATTGAAACTTTAAATTAATATTTAAAACGAGCTCGGATCTCCATGAAATTTAAAATAGAAGCATTTGACATCAAAATACTAGGTGGGTTTTCCTATGATGGAGCAACAATTAAAGTTTAAATTAATATTTCAAATGAGCTCCAATGTTCATGAAATTTAAAATGGAAGCATTTGACATCAAAATATTAGGTGGGTTTTCCTCTTATTGTGCAAAATTGAAACTATTTTGTGACATGTTTTACGTCTAGGAGAAAAATTGAAACTTTAAATTAATATTTCAAACGAGCTTGGATCTTTGTGAAATTTAAAATGGAAGCATTTGACATCAAAATATTAGGTGGGTTTTCCTCTGATCGAGCAAAATTGAAACTTTAAATTAATATTTCAAATGAGCTCTGATCTTCATGAAATTTAAATTGGAAGCATTCAACATCAAAATATTAGCTGGGTTTTCCTCTGATTATCTAAAATTGAAACTTGAAATTAATATTTCAAACGAGCTCGGATCTCTGTAAAATTTAAAATAGAAGCATTTGTCATCAAAATATTAGGTTGTTTTCCTCTGATTGAGAAAAATTAAAACTTTAATTTAATATTTCAAATGAGATCCGATCTTTGTGAAATTTAAAATGGGAGCATTTGACATTAAAATATTAGGTGGGTTTTCCTCTGATTGTGTAAAATTGAAACTATAAATTAATATTTCAAATGAGCTCGAATCTCCATGAAATTTAAAATAGAAGCATTTGACATCAAAATATTAGGTGGGTTTTCCTCTGATTGAGCAAAATTGAAAGTTTAAAATAATATTTCAAACGAGCTCCAATGTTCGTGAAATTTAAAATGGAAGCATTTGACATCAAAATATTAGGTGGGTTTTCCTCTGGTTGTGAAAAATTGAAAACTTTTTGTGACACGGTTTACATTTTTGAGAAAAATTGAAACTTTAAATTAATATTTCAAATGAGCTCAGATCTTCGTGAATTTAAAATGGAAGCATTTCACATCAAAATATTAGGTAGGTTTTCCTCTGATTGAGCAAAATTGAAACTTTAAATTAATATTTCAAACGAGCTCTGATCTTTGTGAAATTTAAATTGGAAGCATATGACATCAAAATATTAGGTGGGTTTTTATCTGATTGAGCAAAATTGAAACTTGAAATTAATATTTCAAACAAGCTCAAATCTCTGTGAAATTTAAAATAGAAGCATTTTACATCAAAATATTAGGTGGGTTTTCCTATGATTGAACAAAACTGAAACTTTAAATTAATATTTCAAACGAGATCATATGTTCATGAAATTTAAAATGGAATCATTTGACATTAAAATATTAGGTGGATTTTCCTCTGTTGGTGTAAAACTAAAACTTTAAATTAATATTTGAAACGAGCTCAGATCTCTAGGAAATTTAAAATATGAGCATTTGACATCAAAATATTAGGTGGGTTTTCCTCTGATTGAGCAAAATTGAAAGTTTAAATTAATATTTCAAACGAGCTCCAATATTCATGAAATTTAAAATGGAAGCATTTAACATGAAAATATTAGGTGGGTTTTCCCCTGATTGTGTGAAATTGAAACTTTTATTTGACATGTTTTACATCCTGGAGAAAAATTGTAACTTTAAATTAATATTTCAAGTGATCTCAGATCTTCATGAAATTTAAAATGGAAACATTTGACATTAAAATATTCGGTGGGTTTTCGTCTAATTGAGAAAAATTGAAACTTTAAATTAATATATCAAATGAGCTCTGATATTCATGAAATTTAAATTAGAAGCATTTGATATCAAAATATTAGGTGTGTTTCCCTCAGATTGTGTAAAACTAAAACTTGAAATTAATATTTCAAATGAGGTCAGATCTCTGTAAAATTTAAAATGGAATCATTTGACATTAAAATATTAGGTGGGTTTTCCTCTGATAGAGAAAAATTGAAACTTTAAATTAATATTTCAAACAAGATGCGATCTTCATGAAATTTAAAATGGAAGCAATTGACATTAAATTATTAGGTGGGTTTTCCTCTGATTGTGTAATATTGAAACTTTAAATTTATATTTCAAATCAGCTCAGATGTCCGTGAAATATAAAATAGAAGCATTTGACATCAAAATATTAGGTGGGTTTTCGTTTGATTGAGCAAAATTGAAAGTTTAAATTGATATTTGAAACGAGCTCCGATGTTCATGAAATTTAAAATTGAAGCATTGAACATCAAAATATAATGTGGGTTTTACTTTGATTGTGCAAAATTAAAACTTTTTTGTGACACCTTATACGTCTAGGAGAAAAAATGAAACTTTAAATTAATATTTCAATTGAGCTCAGATCTTTGTGAAATTTAAAATGGAAGCATTTTCCATAAAAATATTAGGTTGGTTTTGCTCTGATTAAGCAAAATTGAAACTTTAAATTAATATTTCAAATGAGCTCCAATCTTCGTGAAATTTAGATTGGAAGCATTTCACAACAAAATATTAGGTGGGTTTTCCTCTGATTGTGTAAAATTGAAACTTTAAATTAAAATTTCAAACGAGCTCGGATCTCCATTAAATTTGAAATAGAAGCATTTGACATCAAAATATTAGGTGGGTTTTCCTCTGATTGAGAAAAATTGAAACATTAAATTAATATTTCAAATGAGATCTGATCTTCAAGAAATTTGAAATTGAAGCATTTGACATTAAAATATTAGGTGCGTTTTCCTCTAATTGTGTAAAATTGAAACTCTAAATTAATATTTCAAATGAGCTCGGATCTTCATGAAATTTCAAATAGAAGCACTTGACATAAAAATATTAGGTGGGTTTTACTCTGATTGAGCAAAATTGAAAGTTTAAATTAATATTTCAAACGAGATCTGATCTTCGTGAAATTTAAAATGGAAGCATTTCACATTAAAATATTAGGTGGGTTTTCCTCTGATTGTGTGAAATTGAAACTTTAAATTAATATTTCGAATGAGGTCGGATCTCCATGAAATTTAAAATAGAAGCATTTGACTTCAAAATTATAGGTGGGTTTTCCTCTAATATAGAAAAATTGAAAGTTTAAATTAATACTTCAAACGAGCTCTAATGTTCGGGAAAATTAAAATAGAAGCATTTGACATCAAAATATTAGGTGGGTTCTCCTTTGATTGACAGAAATTGAAACTTTAAATTAATATTTCAAACGAGCTCCGATCTTCGAAAGATTTAAATTAGTAGCATTTGTCATAAACATATTAGGTGGGTTTTTCTCTGATAGTGTAAAATTAAAACTTGAAATTGATATTTCAAATGAGCTTGGATTTCTGTGAAATTTAAAATAGAAGCATTTGACATCAAAATATTAGGTGGGTTCCTCTGATTGAGAAAATTTGAAACTTTAAATTAATATTTCAAACGAGATCCGATCTTCATGAAATTTAAAATGGAAGCATTTGACACTAAAATATTTGGTGGGTTTTCTTCTGATTGTGTGAAATTGAAACTTTAAATAAATATTTCAAATGAGCTCAGATCTTTGTGAAATTTAAAATGAAATCATTTGACATCAAAATATTAGGTGGGTTTTCCTTTGATTTAGCAAAATTGAAACTTTAAATTAATATTTCAAACGAGATCCGATCTTCATGAAATTTAAAATGGAAGCATTTGACATCAAAATATTAGGCGTGTTTTCCTCCTATTGTGTAAAATTGAAAATTTAAATTAATATTTCAAATGAGCTTGGATCTTCATGAAATTTGAAATAGAAGCATTTCACGACAAAATATTAGGTGGGATTTCCTCTGATTGAGAAAAATTGAAAGTTTAAATTGATATATCAAACAAGCTTCGATGTTTGTGAAATTTAAAATGGAAGCATTTGACATCAAAATATTAGGTGGGTTTTCCTCTGATTGTGCAAAATTGGAAGTTTTTTGTGACACGTTTTACCTCCGGGAGAAAAATTGAAATTTTAAATTAATATTTCAAATGAGCTCGGATCTTCATGAAATTTAAAATGGAAGCATTTGACATCAAAATATTAGGTGGGTTTTCCTCTGATTGAGCAAAATTGAAAGTTTAAATTAATATTTCAAACGACCTCCAATCTTCATGAGATTTAAATAGGAACCATTTGACATCAAAATATTAGGTGGGTTTTTGTCTGATTGTGTAAAATTGAATATTTGAAATTAATATTTCAAACGAGCTCGAATCTCCATGAAATTTAAAATGGAAGCATTTGACATCAAAATATTAGGTGGGTTTTCCTCTGATTGAGCGAAATTGAAGCTTTAAATTAATATTTGAAATGAGATCGTACTTCATGAAATTTAAAATGGAAGCATTTGACATTAAAATATTAGGTGGGTTTTCCTTTGATTGTGTAAAATTGAAACTTAAAATTAATATTTCAAATGAGCTCAAATCTCCATGAAATTTAAAATAGAAGTATTTGACATCAAAATATTAGGTGGGTTTTCTTCTGATTAAGCAAAATTGAAAGTATAAATTAATATTTCAAACGAGCTCCGATGTTCGTGAAATTTAAAATGGAAGCATTTGACATCAAAATATTAGGTGGGTTTTCCTCTGATTGTGCAAAATTGAAAATTTTTTGTAACACGTTTTACGTCCTGGAGCAAAATTGAAATTTTGAATTAATATTTCAAATGAGCATGAATTTTTGTGAAATTTAAAATGGAAGCATTTGAGATCAAAATATAAGGTGGGGTTTCCCCTGATTAAGGAAAATTAAAACTTTAAATTAATATTTCAAACAAGCTCCGATCTTCATAAAATTTAAATTGGAAACATTTGACATCAAAATATTAGGTGGGGTTTCCTTTGATTGTGTAAAATTGAAAGTTGAAATTAGTATTTCAAATGAGCTCAGATCTCCATGAAATTTAAAATAGAAGCATTTGACATCAAAATATTACATGGGTTTTCCTCTGATTGAGAAAAATTGAAACTTTAAATTAATATTTCAAATGAGATGTGATCTTCGTCAAATTTAAAACGGAAGCATTTGACATTAAAATATTAGGTGGGTTTTCCTCTGATTGTGTAAAATTGAAACTTTAAATTAATATTTCAAATGAGCTCCGTTGTTCATGAAATTTAAAATAGAAGCATTTGACATCAAAATATTAGGTGGGTTTTCCTCTGATTATGCAAAATTGAAACTTTTTTGTGACACGTTTTACGTCTGGGAGCAAAATTGAAACTTTAAATTAATATTTTAAACTAGCTCAGATCTTCGTGAAACCTAAAATGAAAGAATTTGACATCAAAATATTAGGTGGGTTTTCCTCTAATTGAGCAAAATTGAAACTTTAAATTAATATTTCAAACGAGATCTAATCTTTGTGCAATTTAAATTGGAAGCATTTAACATCAAAATATTAGGTGGCCTTTCCTCTGATTGTGTAAAATTGAATCTTGAAATTAATATTTCAAACTAGCTCAGATCTCTGTGAAATTTAAAATAGAAGCATTTGATATCAAAATATAAGGTGGGTTTTCCTTTGATTGAGAAAAATTGAAACTTTAAATTAATATTTCAAACGAGATCTGATCTTCATGAAATTTAAAATGGAAGCATTTGACATTAAAATATTAGGTTGGTTTTCCTCTGATTGTGTAAAATTGAAACTTTAAATTAATATTTTAAACAAGCTCGTATCTCCGTGAAATTTAAAATAGAAGCATTTGACATCAAAATATTAGGTGGGTTTTCCTCTGGTTGGGCAAAATTGAAATTTTAAATTAATATTTCAAACGGGCTTCGATGTTCGTGAAATTTAAAATGGAAGCATTTGACATCAAAATATTAGGTGGGTTTTCCTCTGATTGTGCAAAATTGAAAATTTTTTGTGACACATTTTACGTTTGAGAGCAAAATTGAAACTTTAAATTAATATTTCAAACGCGCTTAGATGTTCGTGAAATTTAAAATCAAAGCATTTTACATCAAAAATATTAGGTGGGTTTTCCTCTGATTGAGAAAAGTTGAAATTTAAAATTAATATTTCAAATGAGCTCTGATCTTCATGAAATTTAAATTGGAAGCATTTGACATCAATATATTAGGTGGGCTTTCCTCTGATTGTTTAAAATTGAAACTTGAAATTAATATTTCAAATGAGCTCGGATCTCTGTGAAATTTAAAATAGAAGCATTTGACATCAAAATATTAGGTGGGTTTTCCTCTGATTGAGCAAAATTGAAAGTTTAAAATAATATTTCAAACAAGCTCCGATGTTCATGAAATTTAAAATGGAAGTGTTTGACATCAAAATATTAGGTGGGTTTTCCTTTGATTGTGCAAAATTGAAACTTGTTTGTGACACATTTTACGTCCGGGAGCAAAATTGAAACTTTAAATTAGTATTTCAAATTAGCTCGGATCTTTGTGAAATTTAAAATGGAAGCATTTGACATCAAAATATTAGGTGGGTTTTCCTCTGATTGAGCAAAATTAAAACTTTAAATTAATATTTCAAACGAGCTCTGATCTTTGTGAAATTTAAATTGGAAGCTTTTGACATCAAAATATTAGGTGGGCTTTCCTTTGATTTTGTAAAATTTAAACTTGAAATTAATATTTCAAACAACCTTGGATCTCCGTGAAATTTAAAATTGAAGCATTTGGCATCAAAATATTAGGTGGGTTTTCCTCTGATTGAGCAAAATTGAAACTTTAAATTAATATTTCAAACGAGATCGAATCTTTGTGAAATTTAAAATGGGATCATTTGACATTAAAATATTAGGTGGGTTTTCCTCTGATTGTGTGAAATTGAAACTTTAAATTAATATTTGGAATGATCTCAGTGTTAGAATGAATTCAGAATAACTGAGAGGGGGGTGAATCAGTTATCCTCATGTCTAGATGTGCCCATTTAAACTTTATACCAATTTGAACAACTCAGATCTGCTCGACAACAATAATATAAAATAGCAACATACATATACAGTTTACTATTAAGATGTAATCAACTTTTAGAAACTTAACAGTAAAACACAACATAAACATTCACACAAGTTGACACTAGAGTTTAACATGGAAACCCAATATGGGAAAAAACCACCAATAACATGCTATCAACTTTTCACTCTTCTAAAGTGAGCTTTCTTAGGAGCCAACCCTATTAAAGGTTACAAAACACATTGCTAAATGTGACCTGGTTAAAGGATGTAATCACCCTATCAGGAGTGGCCTTGTTGGAGGACTTAGAACATTCCACTTGAATGTCACCTTGCTAAATGTATTTATATAATGACTTTTAGGTCAATCTGGTTAAAGAATTTTGACTAATACAATGGTTAGAAAGTAATCAGTAGGTGTGATCTTATACATACAACTTAATTTTCAAATCCAGATCCAATTCATCTCTAATGCTAATTCACTGAGTGGCCTCCATTCTCATTTCAATCTTGAGGTCTACTTGGAAAACCTTCAAGAAATCACTTTCACAACTCTCTGCTTCTCTGTTCAGCGTTCATTGCTAGATCATGGAAATCAGTCAATTAACTATGCAATCCTCTTGCATACTCTGCATACATAGCATACATTATGAATAAACCCTTGAGGTTATCATATACCTCTTCATCTAGGTCAGATAAATATTTTTCCACTTAATCAAGATCGTAGATCTTAGGTTGGGTCAGATCCAATGGATCTTTCCATCTTTACATTTAATTTATTTCTCCAAAGAAATCACAAATTAAATCTTTGATAAATGTATTAATTAAAGTTACCCATGCATTTACATAGTGTGGATCAATGTTGCTTATCCTTAATTAAATTTACATATCCCAATAAAATCAATTATATTGGCCAGAGATCTCAAATCTCAACAATTACTAAAATACTATTTCTTGGCGGACACAGTGTTCTTTCACTCTGTCATCACTGGTTTCCTTCGCAATTTACTAGTTCTTGGTCATTACTAACTTCACACACCATTTTACTAGCACTCGACACAAACTTTTCATAGTAAACTATCATCGAAAGATAAACAACACATTACTTTGTCAATGTGCCAAATGATCAAGTACCCTTGTCATTTCCCATAACTCAACCATTCCACTTGGTCTTCTTGTTAAATCTCCTTCATCAATTAATAGATATGGTACTCAAATAGATAGCAATAGTCTCACCAGTTAAGGTTTGACATCAATGACAAAACAACAATTGTTTCCATTGAAGCTTTCCAATAATCTTTCCAACAATCTCACTCTTTGGAATTGATGGAAACACTAAACAATAAAACAATAATTTAAAACCATAGTTACCATACAATCCAAAAAGACTACCTATGTTCCTTGATATGAACAAATCTTCATTAATGTCTTTAGCTTCATTCTGATTCTCATGTTGTAAAATTTTTCTCCCTCTGTGTCTGTGATCACACTGATGTATTTCTATTTTTTTCCATCTGTAGACTCCCTCTTACATCAATCTCTTTTTCTATAGGTAGTAAACTCTCCCTCTTTTAGTAAACTTCTCCCTCTTTGAAAACAATTCCAAATACGTTGACATCTTCAGCATGTAGATTCTTCTATTCTAAACTCTATATCATGATGTTCCTATCATCTTGTTTATGACCGATCCTCTTTTTTGTCTTAGTCTATCTTTCACAACTTTTAGGCAGTATCCTAAAGTGTGACTGCTTGTGCATCAATGTGAAAATATTCTAAATATAACATTTGATGCAACAGTACCATTCTAAACTAATTATCCTTAGTTAGGTGAATCGCCCCTAATTTACCTTGCAAATAATCATGAGCATCCTTGGGTAGTGCCTTTGTAAATATGTCTACTAACTATTCCTTAGTATTCACATATTCCAGTATCACGTCCTTCTTCTGAACTAGCTCCCTCAAGTAATGATACTTGATAACTATATGCTTTGTCTTAGAATGTATTACATGGTTCTTATAAATATTAAAGGCACTCGTATTATCACAATATATGACAACTGGTTCTATGATCTCCTCTTTCATACCTTTCAATAGTATCTTCAACCACACAATATTAGAACAATTAACTGCTGCTACCATATACTCGGCTTCACCTATAGATTGTGAGGTGCAATTCTATTTCTTGCTTTTCCATGAAACTAATCTTTTTCCTAGAATAAATTCTCCTCATGTGGTGCTTTTCCTATCATCAACATTTCTAGCCCAATCAGGATGAGTATATACTCTAAGTTCAAATTTATCATTCCTCTTGTAATACAGACCATATTCATCATTCCTTTCAAATCTCTCAGAATCCTTTTTACTGCCATTATATGAGTTTCCTTGGGATTGGCACAAAATCTTGCAACAATTTCAATAGCCAGTGCAATATCAAGTCTATTGTGTATAACATATTGCAAATTTTCAATCATTGACCTATAAAGGGTTTGATTTAATTCTTTTGTCTAATCATTTTTTGTTAACTTCTACCTAGTAGCCAGGGGTGTACTCATTGGTTTTGAGTCTTTCATTCCAAAATATTTTAGTATCTCCTTTACATATTTTGATTGAGTTATATAGATACCATTCTTCATCTGATATATTTGTAAGCCAACAAATTTTTTTATCTCACCAAACATAGACATCTCAAATTCAGTTTACATCTCCTTTGCAAATGCTTGGCATAACACATCTTGTCCACAAAATATAATGTCATCAACAAAAATTTGAGCTAATAAAGTACTTTTAATTTGCTTTGTCTTCAAATATAGGTTTTTGTTATCATTGGTTCTATCAAATCCAATCTTCATCAGATAATTGTGCAATCTCTCATACCATGCTCTTGGTGCTTGCTTTAGTCCATATAGTGCTTTGTGTAATTTTCAAACCATGTTCCTCTTACTTGGGTCAACAAATCCATCACCTTTTTAAATGTAAAATTCTTCTTCTAATATTCCATTTAGAAATGTTGACTTCACATCCATTTGATAGACTTTAAAACCTCTATATGCTGCATATGCAAGTAAGGTTCTTACTCCTTCCAATCTTGCAACTGGAGCAAATGTTTCTCCATAATCAATTCCTTCCTCTCGTGCATAACCCTTGGATACCATTCTAGCTTTGTTTCTTGTTACCACTCCATGTTCTTTCAACTTATTTCTAAATACCCACTTAGTACCAATTACATTCTTGTCATTTCACCTAGGTACAAGCGTCCAAGTATTGTTCTTCTCAATCTGTTTGATTTCTTCAATCATGGCTTGTATCCAGTCTTCATTGTCTAAGGCATCTTTTACTATTTTAGGCTCAAAATTACATAACAAGCATGTATCTTCTCCCAACTTGCTTCTTGTCATTGTTGGCAAGTTGACTCCGAGAGGGTATATGACTTATTTTATGTTTTTTTTATGGAAACAAAGTCATATTAAGTTACTATCAAGAAAGACAAAATGACTAAGTATAGAAAATAGGGTAGAAAGAGATATACAGTGATCAGCACATCAGTGCATGTGCGAGAGATCGAATCAGACTATGTGCACTTAGATATATGTTGTATGACATGTGTACATACTAAGTCCAGACATGCATGGTACAGAATGATAGTATGGATAAGCTACAGGAAGAACAATACTACTACAGTTCAAAAAAAAGAGCATGGAGTCGACTTAGGTTTTTGGATCAGCGTGAATTGTTTTGTTGTGTAAAGGCCAAGTGCCTTTGATTATATGTTTGTAATAATTTCTTTAGTCTTGTTATAAACACACTTAAGCCAATTTATTGGGAAGCGTTGTGTATTATGTTTATAGGGATGACTATAGTCTTGTTTTGGGCCGCGTCTATTGAGACATGAACATATAAATATGTAATGTAAATGTATATTATTAGTGTCAAAGGATATGTGTGAGAAGGACATAGAAGAGAATTATAGTGAAGTTAGTATGAGATAAAGATCTTTAAGAGAGTAAGAGCATCAACGCATAAACAGAATTGATCAGACAATAGTGTCATCACAATAGTTCATTTTTGATATAGTGTATATCAACTATCAGCAGTTTGTAGCCTTCATATTATTGGACAGTGAGCTTAGGTAGTGAGCCATACACCTTTAACAGGGTTTTATAATTGACTCCTAATAAGGTCATTGTACTTGGATTGTAAAGACTACTCCTAATAGGGAAAAGGAACTTTAACAAGTTCATTATACTAGTGCAACATTTGTGGGTACTAATTCCCACCTATGTTTTCCTCTGATCAAGGTTTCCCCATAATCATATCATGTGTTATGAGTTCTTGTATTAAGCTTCATTTAATATATGTTTAATTTATGTTTAAAGTGCTAAAATATAATTAATTGACAAACACTGATTCAACCCCCCTCCCCCTCTCTCAGTGTTTCTAGCAATTGGTATCAGAGCTTTGGTCCTCTGAAAGAAAGTTTAACCACTTAAGGAGATCATGGACTTAGCAGAAGCAAAACATTTGAAAAAGAATCTTGAAGTAGCTCTTGAAGATCTTGACAGATCTGAAAAATAAAATGAAGAACTTAGACTGAAAGTTGATGGCTCACAAATGCTTATCAAGAAATTGAGAAAAGTTTTGAAAGATTGTTCTACAAGTGATTTAGGGAAAATGGTCAAAAAGATGAATGAAGAGAACATGTCTCTAAAAGATAAAATTGAAAATCTAGGTGAACAGCTAACAGACAATAAAACTGCTATTGAAGAAAATATCAAAGAAAACAAACAATTAGAAGATGAACTTTTGCAAGCAAAGATGAAAGTCTTGGAAATGGAAAACATAAAGAAAAAGATGGAATCTGAATTAACAGAAGCAAAGGATAAGATTGATAAACTCCACACAATTTCTGACTTACTTCAATCTTAGCTCTATGCACAAAAGCTAAAAAGTGACACTACTGGTGTTGGATACAATGTAGCACAAGTTGAAATCAATTCATTGAAAGAAAGAAAGAAAGCTCATGAAGCATCTTCAGAAGCAAAGAAAGTTGAAAATGTAATAGAAACTAAAACAAATCCACCCAAAGGAGAAATCAAGCAAGTTAACAGAACTTGTTATGCATGTAATAAATATGGGCATTTGGCAAGAGATTGAAAAGAGGTAAGACCTTTCAATGGTTATTGTTACTCCTGTAATAAGTTTGGGCACAGGGCTATACATTGCAGAACAAATCAAAAAAATCAGTCACAGCAGAATCAAAGAAAAATGAATCAAAACAATCATAGAAATTAGCCTCAAAGAAATTTGTAGAATATTACATGTCATATATGTAATTACAATGGACACACAGAAAAGTAGTGCAACATGATGAACAAAAACATCAGACCTCCTATCATTTTTCACACATGTGCAAAGGATAGACACATCTCAAGGTTCTGTAGATCCATAACTCAAAAACAAGAGGATCCTAAGAAATCACTATTTGAAGAAGCAAGAGAAATTAAGTTTGTTCAAGAAAAATTTGGGTTGAAGTGAAGAAGGACAATGCAGAGAACAAAGTAGTTGATGCATCCACAGTGGACGCATCCTCTACTTCTGGTTGAATAGACCTTCTTGGTCTTAGGGGGAGCTATTCTAGATCAGAACCCCTGCGCAGATGGTATAATCACCTCTGAGTATGCGCCTATGTATCCATGCTTATGATCACATGATATAGCAGTATGCATACACGCATTGTCTATAATGGATTCTGAAACAAATTTTGAAACTCTCTGTGAAAACTACGTACAGTTCCAAACATTAAATGCAATAAATTTTATAAAAAGATGTAAATGTTTGATCTTCTTCACATTTGCATTCAAGATCATAGAATTTGGAGAACATAGGAGCACTGAGAATCAACACATGGAATCACAATATATTTGGTGGTTAAGTAAATGGATAAGAAGTTGGAACAAAACCCTAGCAGTTGCACCGTTTCATATTATCGTGAAACCCTACTTAATCAAGTTCCAAGTAAGTATGGCAACCCCAGTTGTTTTTGAAACTGTTGAGAGGAAGAGATTTGTCTTTAAGAAGCATCCTTTCAAGTCCATTCTAGATGATGTTGAAGGAGCATTCTCAAAAACTCCACTTGGAGTTATGTACGTGGAACATATTCACGCATACATCTACTGTAAGAAGGAATTAGTAGGAGACAATAGCATAGCTACTCTCATGGGATCCATGATGAAACCAGACTACTCATTAAAAGATGAATTCATGCATCTGACTAATAACCCTATATTAGAGTACTCCAATGTGCACAAGTTTTATGAGCCAGAATGGGTGAAGATATTACTGAGCAGAATACATGATGAACTTTTTTGGATCGGTGAGGTTCCTGTCCACATCACTTCTAACCTAATCCATGAATTAATCAGAATTCCTAAGACTAGACCAGTTCTTCCTACTGGCAAGGATGTCAAGAAGAAAGTTGAACAAGTTTTTTTATCTAGAAGTGACAAGCGCAGTATGACAGTTGATCCTATCAAGGAAGATGACATTAAGCTTCTAACTATGATACTTGGTTACAAGTTCCACCATGCAAGAAGAATAAATAGTGTGTCAGCAGCCACAGTTCTAGCAGCTATAAGGATGGTGAAGGATAACACTCAGTACAATCTACATGAGATATTGCATGCTCAATTGATTGACAACATTTGAGTTATCAAGAATGACAAGAACAAGACATTCAGGTTTGGGTCTTTGATCATCTACTTGTACTTCCACATTGTTCGTAAGGTTGCAAATCTTTACCTAGATAGAAGAAAACCTACAATGTCTCAGATTTCACTTAAAGCCACATCAGAGAGTAGTGTGAAAGATACCATGGACATGGATATTAAAACATTCAGGATCAAGATGCAGAAAAGGTTCAGATTATCTGAGAAGATAGTTGATAAATATAAGGAGACCATATGTTTCATGGTAGAAATAGATTGCACTTGTATGGAGACAGTTGAACCTAGAACCAAATGGATTCACCCACTTGGTTATGAAGTGGAGGAACATGTGTTAGAAGGATATGCACAATTTCTCTTGTCTACACCCAAAGAGCCTAATGAGCCTAGGTGGAGCACTTATAGAGAGAAGACTAATGAAGTTAATTATGTATTATACAGTGCTAATAACAAAAGGAAGGCATCCAAAATTACATGTAGCATCTTAAGAGTTCATGGAGTCACTCAAGAAGACTTAGATAAAGCCAAGGAAGCTAATATTGCAAAATAACTTGAGAAGACTGATGACATCCAGAAGAAGAATAAAGTAGAGAGCACCTTTGTGCCCTCTACCACCATTGACCTAGAATCATCTCCACCTTCTATACCAAGCAAGAAGTGTAGAGGAAGGAAGCAAGCGCCCACAGGTCACCCATCCTCAAGAACTACATAGAGCACAGTAAGAAATACTCAAGCTCCTCCTGAAGTAGGATTTAGACCTAGTCTAAATGTCCTAAAGAACAAGATTGTTAATGAAGGAAGACTA
>MU223226.1:2244538-2264817 GCA_018584345.1 Thuja plicata
TGAAGGAAGACTAGACACAATTGCTAAGGTTTATGACAAGTATCAAGAGATAGATAAATCTGAGATACATTTTATGATCATCTCTCATATGATTAAGTTTAAGAAATCAGTTCTAGAACTCAAGACAATGATACATGATAAGTTATGGAACATACTAGAAATAATGAAGAGACATGAAATTGAGGAAGATATGAGGATAAGAGAAGAAAAATTGGATAATCTTCTCCCTGTATGTTCACATGATGAGAAGGCAATTTTGTTAGATCTGGTGAAGCCTCATCTAAGAACTAAGACAAGAACACTTCATATTATGAACAAGGAATATGAGTTAGTTGGGAAAGAGACATAAAAACATTTTGCACAAGTGTTTATGGATAGACACATGTATCCATCAACAGTGCCTACAATAAAGGTAACTCCAGCTCCTCCCAAACAGGTTACAAAACTAGTGATTCAAAATGCACCTATGATAGGTCCACAGGTTTCAGCGCCCTCAGTTTCAATAACTTCTAATATAGAAAAAGACTTAGAAGATACTATAATGATTGATGATATCAAGATATCCATTATAACATCTAACAATGACATGGACAAAGTTGATAAAGCATTTGTAAGCACTGAAGAGATGCGCACTGATGATACATTTTTACAACAAGATGAAGTTCCCTCCAATGATCCAATAGACTTGAATAAAGAGAAAGATACTCAAGATAATGAGACACTAGTCAAGGAGATACCAATAAAGAGTGAATGCATGGACACCAGTCAAAATACTATATTCACTCCATCCACTTTACCATCTACTTCATTGTTTTCAAGGTTAACTCCTGACTCAGCAAGTCTAGATGTGTGGGGAGAAGAAGACTTAATGAAGATTTTAGTTCTAGCTATGGAAAAATCCAAAGAGAAACAAGTTATGAGGAACCCTCTCTTCTTGGAATCAGTAAACATCTTGAAAGATCTAGTGCCTGTAGACAAGAAAGTAGCCAAAATCAATCAGTTGAAGATGTCGACAGCATTCTAATAAGCTTCAAAGCACACTTTATAGACCTAGTAGACTCTGCTACTAGAATTGCAGAAGATGAGTATAAAAAGGAGAGATTGAATGAATTGGAAAATAATTTTACCTTAGACTTAAAATATTTAAAGATTGGGCAATCTATATTGAAAGAGTTGGTAGGTAAAGGTAAGAAGGTTATAGCAAACTGCATGGACAAAGTGAAATTCACCTCTAAACATATCAAAAATATAGAAGAGGTAGAGATCATGGTGGACAGTATTAGAAAATTAGCTGAGACATCCACCCAAGACATGAACATCTGTAACAATGTCTATCAAGGACAGTTGGACAAAATTGAAAAAGAAAAATTTGAGATCAATAAGATCAGAATCAGGCAGACCCAACTGAGGAATGCTCTAGCGCCCTCTCTAGCAGTTTTGGAGGTTAACATCAAACAGATTGATGCCACCATTATCACATATGATCAAGATCCCTACATGGATCTAATAAAGATGGAGAAGTTAACATATGCCCTATGTGCCCATCTCCAAATAGTTGATGCAATGAAGGTATTCTGGCAGAAAGAGATCCAGTCTCTTTAGATTATGTATCCAGATGTATGCTTGGAGTAAGTATCTAGAGACTTACAGTTTTGTACACCTCTATCATTAATGTCAAAGAGGGAGTAATGTATGTATGTGTATATATGGGGAGTAATATATGTACAGTTTTTTGTGTTAAGTCATTTTGAGTAACTTGGCCACATTCCTTTGATGCCATTAATGAAAAAGGGGGAGATTGTTGGAAAGTTGACTCCCAGAGGATATATGACTTATTTTGTGTTGTCATTATGGCCACAAAGTCATATTAATTTACTGTCAAGAAAGACAAAATGACTAAGTATGAAAAATAGGGCAGACAGAGATATACAGTGATCAACACATCAGTGCATGTGTGAGAGATCAAATCAGAATATGCACACTCAGATATATGTTCTATGACATGTGTACATACTATGTCCAGACACACATGGTACAAAATGATAGTACAGATAAGTTACAGGAATAATAATACTACTATAGTTTAGAAAATAGAGCATGGAGCCGACTTAGGTTTTTGGATCAGCGTGAATTGTTTTGTTGTGTAAAGGCCAAGTGCCTTTGATTATATTTTTTTAATAATGTCTTTAGTCTTGTTGTAAACACGCTTAAGCAAACTATTTTGGAAGTGTTGTGTATTATGTTTTTAGGGCCGACTATAGTCTTGTTTTGGGTTGCGTCTATTCAGACATAAACATATAAATATGTAATGTAAATGTATATTACAAGTGTCAAATAATATGCATGAGAAGGACATAGAAGAGAATTACAGTGAAGTTAGTATGAGATAAATCTCTTTAAGAGAGTAAGAGCATCAGCGCATAAACAGAACTTATAAGACAACAGTGTCATCACAGCAGTTCATTTTTGATATAGTGTATATCAAATATTAGAAGGTTGTAGCCTTCATATTATTGGGCAGTGAGCTCAAGAAGTGAGCCATACACCTTTAATAGGGTTTTATAATAGAATCCTAATAGGGTAATTGTACTTGGATTGTAAAGACTGCTCCTAACAGGGCAAAGGAACTTTAACAGGTTCATTATACTAGTGCAACATTTGTGGGTACTAATTCCCACTAGGGTTTTCCTCTGATCAAGGTTTCCCCATAATCAAATCATGTGTTATGAGTTCTTGTATTAAGATTCATTAAATGTATGTTTGATTTAGGTTTAAAGTGCTGAAATATAATTAATTGACAAACACTGATTCACCCCCCCTCTCAGTGTTTCTAATAGTCATGACTGCAGAATCCTTCAATCCTATGATTTGATTATCTTTATGGTGCCTCCTTACATAATTTTATAGAGTACGTTCTTTTTCTACTTCAAATTGATTATTCATGTTCAATTTAGGTTGATTCTATGACTCGACATCTCCATCAGATATCTTGATAATTATCTCCTATTTCCCGACAATCTCAGTCTGTGACTCGGTAGGTGCTAGATGTTTCTCAAAAACTTCATTCTAAGTTTTAGGTAATGTGTTAGAATCTTCCTCATCCATATAGAAAAATGATTTGTAACTCTTAGGTTCCTATGTACTTTCAACTTCTTTTCTTTCTGCATATTCATCAATTCTAACATTTGCACTTTCCACAATTTTGTTAGTGTTAGAATTCAAACACTTATATGCTTTACTTTTCATTGAATAACCAAGAAATATTCCTTCCTCACCTTTAGCATCAATTTTTCCATTTCTATTATCCTTCAGTATGAAACATTTGCTTCCAAAAACTTTGAAATATCTTACATTAGGTGTATATCCATACCAAAGCTCATAAGGTGTAGCATTAGTACCTTTCTTGACTTGAACTCTGTTGAGGGTATAGACTGCTGTACTTATAGCTTCTCTCCAATATTTTTGTGCATCCTTTTTCTCCATAATTAATGTTCTGGTACAATCCATGATAGATCAATTTCTTCTCTCAGCAATACCATTCTGTGGTGGTGTCCTAGGTGCGGTTATCTATCTTTTTATCCCCCAGTCATTACAGAACTTGTTAAACTCATTAGAAATAAAATTTCCAGCTCTGTCAGATCTCAAACATTTAGACTTTTACCTATTTCCTTTTCAACTTTTGCCAAGTACCACTTAAATAACCAGAATGCATCAGATTTTTCTTTAAGAAACATAATAGTCATAATTCTTGAGTAATCATCAACAAATAGAATTAAATATCTATCTCCACAGTAACATTTCTCACCAATGGGTCCACAAAGGTCAGTATGAACCAATTCCAGAATTTCCTTAGAAGTATGAGTTTTTCTCTTGAAACTAGACTTAGTCATATTTCCTAATTGACACTGCTTACACATTGCATTTTCAGGTTTCTTTAACTTAGGCAACCCTCTAACCTTTTTCAATTTGCTTATGCTTACCAAGTTATCAAAGTTGACATGACACAACCTTTTATGCTATAACCAAACATCATTATATTGTGAAAACAAGCATGTCGCATCAGTTAAATCCAGATAGAACAAATTACCTTTAGTCTTCTCACCACTTCCAACTAGTTCTCCATTGCATCATAGATCTTTGCTTTCCTATGATGGAACTCAACTCTATAACTAGAAGTATTCAGTTGTGCAACACTTAATAAATTATAATTAAGATCATCAACCCAATATACATTATCACATCTGATCTTGTCAGTCAAGTTAATTGATCCTTTCCCTTTAACAAGACATGGTGCATCATTACCAAATTTAACATAATTGCCATTACACTGATCTAGGGTCTCAAATTGATCTTTATCACAAGTCATGTGATGTGAACAACCACTGTCAATAATCCAATGATCACCTTTACTCATATAAGAAATTAGTGCAATTTTCTCATCATCATCATAATCATCTTTCATAGCAACATACACAACTTCTATATCATTTTCATCATAATTGTTAGAATCATTGTCAGAAGCTTCTTCAACTATATAAAAATATTTCTTACTATTGTCTTTGCAATCCTTATAATTTCTGAAGTCCCGATCATCCTTTCTATCTTTGTACTTATTATCTCTTCTTTCATCTTTTTCATCCTTGTCAGGACATCTAGCAACAATATGACCAAATTGGTTACATGAAAAAAAAATGATAGGAAGTTTATCTTTGATTTTTCCTTTTCCTCTAGATAGTCTTTTTTCCATGAGTGCTTCAAGTTCTTCTAGATCATCATCTGTAGTGTTGCTATCACTGTTCACACATTTCTTTCCTTTCATTGATTTGTTAAGGACCAACTAGGATTTGAATGAAGATTCAATAGCTTGTGGAGTGTAGTTATCAAAATTTGAAATCTCAAATGCAGTAAGTCTGCCTACCAGACCTTCCAAAGTCAAATTATTATTAGGATTACATCTTAACTCTTGAATTGCAAAGACTCTAATAGCATATATAGGAAGAAGTTTTCTCAGTATCTTCCTTATAATGGTGTTATCATCAATGGTTCCCCTTGCTCCTCTGATAGCATTTACAACTTCCTTTATCCTACCATAGTATTGAACTATATTTTCTCCTTCTTGCATTTTCATTCTATCAAACTTACCTCTCAAGATTTCAGATTTGCCTCTCAGCACATTTGTATCACCTCCATAGATAATTTCTAGGGCATTCCACATCTACTTTGAATTTGTGCAGTTCTTTATGTCTTCAAACTTATGATAGTTTAACGATGATGCAATCTCCAGCATTGCTTGATTGTGCTGCTGCTTTTCTCTTAACTATGCAGCTATGGCAGGTGTAGTGGGGGATACATAATAATGTTCAATATAGTTCTTAGTAGAATCACCAATACCAGCCAGATGCAACTTTGTCAAAATTTTCCATGCAGGGAAGTTATCTTTATTCAACTTCGATACCTCCTTTTTATACATCTTGATCTTTTGCTCCAAGTACCTTCAAACTATTTTCAAAGAGACCAATGCTCTGATACCAATTGTTAGAATGAATTCATAATAATTGAGAGGGGGGGGGTTGAATCAGTTATCCTAAGGTCTAGATGTACCCATTTAAACTTTATACCAATTTGAACAACTCAGATCTTCTCGGTAGCAATAACATAAAACAACAACATACATATGCAGTTTACTATTCAGATGTAATCAGCTTGTAGAAACTTAACAGTAAAACACAACATAAACATTCACACAAGTTGACACCAGAATTTAACATGGAAACCCAATATGGGAAAAAACAACCAATAACATGCTATCAACTTTTCACTCTTCTAAAGTGAGATCTGTTAGGAGCCAACCCTGTTAAAGGTTACAAAACACATTGCTAAATGTGACCTGGTTAATGGATATAATCACCCTATCAGGAGTGGCCTTGTTAGAGGACTTAGAACATTCCACCTGAATTTCACCTTGCTAAAAGGTTTTATATAATGACTATTAGGTGTGATCTAATACATACAAGTTACTTTGCAAATCGAGATCCAATTCAACTCTAATGCTAATTCACTGAGTGGCCTCCATTCTCATTTCAATCTTTATATCTACTTGGAAAACCTTCAAGCAATCACTTTCGCAACTCTCTACTTCTCTATTTAGCCTTCACTGCTAGATCATGCAAATTATTCAATTAACTATGCAATCCTCTTGCATACTCTGCATACATAGCATACATTATGAATAACCCCTTGAGGTTATCATATACCTCTTCATCTAGGTAAGATAAATCTTTTGCCGCTTAATCAAGATTGTAGATCTTAGGTTAGGTCAGATCCAATAGATCTTTCCATCTTTACATTTAATTTATTTCTCCAAATAAATCACAAATTAAATCTTTGATCAATACATTAATTATGATTACCCATGTATTTACATAGTGTGGATCAATCTTTCTTATCCTTAATTAACTTTACATATCTCGATAAAATCAATTATGGCGGCCAGAGATCTCAAATGTCAACAATTACCAAAATACTGTTGCTCGGCCGATAGAGTGTTCTTCCACTCTATCATCACTGGTTTCCTCAGCAATTTACTAGTGCTCGGTCATTACTAACTTTTCTAAGCATTTTACTTGCGCTCGACACAAACTGTTCATAGTAAACTGTCATTGAAAGATAAACAACACATTACTTTGTCGATCTGCCAAATGAACAAGTACCCTAGTCATTTCCCATAACTCAACCATTCCACTTGGTCTTCTTGTTAAATATCCTTCATCAATCAATAGATATGGTACTCAAACAGATAGCAATATTCAAACAGATAGCAATATTCTCACCAGTTAAGGTTTGACATCAATGACAAAACAACAATTGTTTCCATTGAAGCTTTCCAACAATCTTTCCAACACTCAGATCTCTGTGAAATTTAAAATAGAAGCATTTGACATCAAAATATTAGGTGGCTTTTCCTCTTATTGAGAAAAATTGAAAGTTTAAAATTAATACTTCAAATGAGCTCCGATGTTAGTGAAATTTAAAATGGAAGCATTTGGCATTAAAATATTAGGTGTGTCTTCCTCTAATTGTGCAAAATTGAAACTTTTTTGTGACAGTTTATGTGTGGGAGCAAAATTGAAACTTTAAATTAATATTTCAAACAAGCTTGGCTCTTCGTGAAATTTAAAATGGAAGCATTTGACATCCAAATATAAGGTGGGTTTACCTCTGATTGAGAAAAATTGAAACTTTGAATTAATATTTCAAACAAGCTCCGATCTTCATGAAATATAAATAGGAATCATTTGACATCAAAATATTAGGTGGGTTTTCCTATGATTATGTAAAATTGAAACTTGAAATTAATATTTCAAACGAGCTCAAATCTCTATGAAATTTAAAATAGAAGCCTTTGACATAAAAAATTTAGGTGGGTTTTCCTCTGATTGAGCAAAATTGAAACATTAAATTAATATTTCAAACGAGATCATTTCTTTGTCAAATTTAAAATGGAAGCATTTGACATTAAAATATTAGGTGGGTTTTCCTCTGATTGTGTAAAATTGTAAATTTAAATTAATATTTCAAACGAGCTCAGATCTCTGTGAAATTTAAAATAGAAGCATTTGACATCAAAATGTTAGGTGGGTTTTCCTCTGATTGAGCAAAATTGAAAGTTTTAATTAATATTTCATACAAGCTCTGATTTTCATGAAATTTAAAATGGAAGCATTTGACTTAAAAATATTAGGTGGGTTTTCCTCTGATTGTGCAAAATTCATACTTTCTTGTGACATGTTTTACGTCTGAGAGCAAAATTGAAACTTTAAATTAATATTTCAAATGAGCTCAGATCTCTGTGAGATTTAAAATAGAAGCATTTGACATCAAAATATTAGGTGGGTTTTCCTCTAATTAACCAAAATTGAAATTTTAAACTAATATTTCAAACGAGCTCCGTTGTTCGTGAAATTTAAAATGGAAGCATTTGACATCAAAATATTAGGTGGGTTTTCCTCTGATCGAGAAAAATTGAAACTTTGAATTAATATTTCAAATGAGCTCTGATATTCATGAAATTGAAATTGCAAGTATTTGACATAAAAATATTAGGTGGGTTTTCCTCTGATTGTGTAAAATTGAAACTTGAAATTAATATTTCAAACGAGCTTGGATCTTCGTGAAATTTAAAACAGAAGAATTTGGCATTAAAATATTAGGCAGGTTTTCCTCTGATTGAGAAAAATTGAAAGTTTAAATTAATATTTCAAATGAGCTCTAATGTTTGTGAAATTTAAAATGGAAGCATTTGACAAAAATATTAGGTAGGTTTTCCTCTCATTGAGCAAAATTGAACCTTTTTTGTGACACGTTTTACGTCCGGAGCAAAATTGAAACTTTATATTAATATTTCAAATAAGCTCAGATCTTTGTGAAATTTAAAATGGAAGCATTTGACATCAAAATATTAGGTGGGTTTTTGTCTGATTGAGAAAAATTGAAACTTTAAATTAATATTTCTAACGAGCTCCGATATTCGTGAAATTTAAATTGGATGCATTTGACATCAAAATTGAAACTTGAAATTAATATTTCAAACAAGCTCAGATCTCTGTGAAATTTAAAATAGAAGCATTTGACATCCAAATATTAGGTGGGTTTTCCTCTGATTGAGCAAAATTGAAACTTTAAATTAATATTTCAAATGAGCTCGGATCTCCGTGAAATTTAAAATAGAAGCATTTGACATCAAAATATTAGGTGGGTTTATCTCTGATTGAGAAAAATTGAAAGTTTAAATTAATATTTCAAATGAGCTTTGATGTTCGTCAAATTTAAAATGGATGCATTTGACATCAAAATATTAGGTGGGTTTTCCTCTGATTGTGCAAAATTGAAACTTTTTTGTGACACATTTTACGTCTGGGGCAGAATTGAAACTTTAAATTAATATTTCAAACGAGCTTGGATCTTTGTGAAATTTAAAATGGAAGCATTTGACATCAAAATATTATGTGGGTTTTCCTCTGATTGAGCAAAATTGAAACTTTAAATTAATATTTCAAACGAGCTCTGATCTTTGTGAAATTTAAATTGGAAGCATTTGAGATCAAAATATTAGGTGGGTTTTCCTCTGATTGTGTAAAATTGAAACTTGAAATTAATATTTCAAACGAGCTCGGATCTCCATGAAATTTAAAATAGAAGCATTTGACATGAAAATATTAGGTGAGGTTTCCTTTGATTAAGCAAAATTGAAACATTAAATTAAAATTTCAAACGAGATCTGATTTTCGTGAAATTTAAAATGGAAGCATTTGACATTAAAATATTAGGTTGGTTTTCCTCTGATTGTGTTAAATTGAAATTTTAAATTAATATTTTAAACAAGCTCGGATCTCCATGAAATTTAAAATAGAAGCATTTGACATCAAAATATTAGGTGGGTTTTCCTCTGATTGAGGAAAATTGAATGTTTAAATTAATATTTTAAACAAGCTCTGATGTTCATGAAATTGAAAATGGAAGCATATGACATCAAAATATTAGGTGGGTTTTCCTTTGATTGTGCAAAATTAAAACTTTTTTGTGATAAGTTTTATGTCCGGGAGAAAACCTAAAACTTTAAATTAATATTTCAAACGAGCTCGGATCTTCGTGAAATTTAAAATGGAAGTATTTGAAATCAAAATATTAGGTGGGTTTCCTCTGATTGAGCAAAATTGAAACTTTGAATTAATATCTTAAATGAGCTCCAATCTTCGTGAAATTTAAATTGGAAGCATTTGACATCAAAATATTAGGTGGGTTTTCCTCTGATTGTGTAAAATTGAAACGTGAAATTAATATTTCAAACGAGCTCAGATGTCCATGAAATTTAAAATCGAAGCATTTGACATTAAAATATTAGGTGGGTTTTCTTCTGATTGAGAAAAATTGAAACTTTAAATTAATATTTCAAATGAGATCCAATCTTTAGGAAATTTAAAGTGGAAGCATTTGACATTAAAATATTTGGTGGGGTTTCCTCTGATTGTGTAAAATTGAAACTTTAAATTAATATTTCAAACGAGCTCAGATCTTCGTGAAATTTAAAATGGAAGCATGTGACATCAAAATATTAGGTGGGTTTTCCTCTGATTGAGAAAAATTGAAACTTTAAATTAATATTTCAAATGAGCTTTGATCTTCGTAAAATTTAAATTGGAAGCATTTGACATCAAAATATTAGGTGGGTTTTCCTCTAATTGTGTAAAATTGAAACTTAAAATTAATATTTCAAACGACCTTGGATCTCCATGAAATTTAAAATAGAAGCATTTGACATGAAAATATTAGGTGGGTTTTCCTCTAATTGAAAAAAATTGAAACTTTAAATTAATATTTCAAACATGATCCGATCTTCATGAAATTTAAAATGGAAGAATTACACATTAAAATATTAGGTTGGTTTTCCTTTGATTGTGTAAATTTGAAACTTTAAATTAATATTTCAAATGATCTCGGATCTCTGTGAAACTTAAAATAGAAGCATTTGACATTAAAATATTAGGTGGGTTTTCCTCTGATTGAGCAAAATTGAAAGTTTAAATTAACATTTCAAACAAGCTCCGATGTTCGTGAAATTTAAAATGGAAGCATTTGACATCAAAATATTAGTTGGGTTGTCCTCTGATTGTGAAAAATTGAAACTTTTTTGTGACACAGTTTACGTTTAAGAGTAAAATTGAAACTTTAAAATAAATTTTCAAACGAGCTCGGATCTTCATGAAATTTAAAATGGAAGCATTGGACATCAAAATATTAGGTGGCTTTTCCTCTGATTGAGAAAAATTAAAACTTTAAATTAATATTTATAACGAGCTCTGAACTTTGTGAAATTTAAATTGGAAACATTTGATATTAAAATATTAGGTGGGTTTTCCTTTGATTGTGTAAAATTGAAACTTTAAATTAATATTTCAAATGAGCTCGGATCTCCGTGAAATTTAAAATAGAATCATTTGACATCAAAATATTAGGTGGGTTTTCCTCTGATTGAGCAAAATTGAAATTTTAAATTAATACTTCAAATGAGCTCTGATGTTCGGGAAAATTAAAATGGAAACATTTGACATCAAAATATTAGGTGGGTTTTCCTCTGATTGTGCAAAATTGAAATTTTTTGTGACACGTTTTACATCCGGGAGCAAAATTGAAACTTTAAATTAATATTTCAAATGAGCTCGGATCTTCGTGAAATTTAAAATGGAAGCATTTGACATCAAAATATTATGTGGGTTTTCCTCTGATTGAGCAAAATTGATACTTTAAATTAATATTTAAAACGAGCTCCGATCTTCGTGAAATTCAAATTGGAAGCATTTGACATCAAAATATTAGGAGGGTTTTCCTCTGATTGTGTAAAATTGAAACTTGAAATTAATATTTCAAACGAGGTCAGATCTCTGTGAAATTTAAAATAGAAGCAATTGACATCAAAATATTAGGTGGGTTTTCCTCTGATTGAGAAAAGTAAAAAATTTAAATTAATATTTCAAACAAGAGCCAATCTTCATGAAATTTAAAATGGAAGCATTTGACATAAAAATATTAGGAGGTTTTTCCTCTGATTATGTAAAATTGAAACTTTAAATTAATATTTCAAACGAGCTCGGATCTCCATGAATTTTAAAATAGAAGCATTTGAAATCAAAATATTAGGTGGGTTTTCCTCTAATAAAGGAAAATTGAAAGTTTAAATTAATATTTCAAACGAGTTCCGATGTTCATGAAATTTAAAATGGAAGCATTTGACATCAAAATATTCGGTGGGTTTTCCTCTGATTGTGCAAACTTGAAACTATTTTGTGACACATTTTACATCCAGGAGCAAAATTGAAACTTTAAATTAATATTTCAAATGAGCTTGAATCTTCGTGAAATTCAAAACGGAAGCATTTGACATCAAAATATTAAGTGGGTTTTCCTCTGATCGAGAAAAATTGAAACTTGAAATTAATATTTCAAATGAGCTCTGATCTTTGTGAAATTTAAATTGGAAGCATTTGACATCAAAATATTAGGTGGGTTTTCCTCTGATTGTGTAAACTTGAAACTTTAAATTAATATTTCAAACAAGCTCTAATCTCTGTGAAATTTAAAATAGAAGCATTTGACATCAAAATATTAGGTGGGTTTCCCTCTGGTTGAGGAAAATTGAAAGTTTAAATTAATATTTCAAACGAGCTCCATTGTTCATGAAATTTAAAATGGAAGCATTTGACATTAAAATATTAGGTGGGTTTTCCTCTGATTGTTCAAAATTGAAACTTTTTTGTGTCACTATTTACGTTTAAGAGAAAAATTGAAACTTTAAATTAATATTTCAAACGACCTCGGATCTTCGTGAAATTTAAAATTGAAGCATTTGACATCAAAATATTAGGTGGGTTTTCTTCTAATTGAGTAAAATTGAAACTTTAAATTAATATTTCAAACATGCTCCGATCTTCGTGAAATTTAAATTGGAAGCATTTGACATCAAAATATTAGGTGGGTTTTCCTCTAATTGAGCAAAATTGAAACTTGAAATTAATATTTCAAACGAGCTCAGATCTTTGTGAAATTTAAAATAGAAGCATTTGACATCAAAATATTAGGTGGGTTTTCCTATGATTGAGCAAAAATGAAACTTTAAATTAATATTTCAAACGAGATTTGATCTTCGTGAAATTTAAAATGGAAGCATTTGACGTTAAAATATTAGGTGGATTTTCCTCTGATTGTGTAAAATTGAAACTTTAAATTACTATTTCAAACGAGCTCCAGTGTTTGTGAAATTTAAAATGGAAGCATTTGACATCAAAATATTAGGTGGGTTTTCCCCTTATTGTGTAAAATCGAAACTTTTATTTGACACATTTTATATCCGGAAGCAAAATTAAAACTTTAAATTAATATTTCAAACGATCTCGGATCTTCGTGAAATTTAAAATGGAAGCATTTGACATCAAAATATTTGGTGGGTTTTCCTTTGATTGAGCAAAATTGAAACTTTAAATTAATATTTCAAATGAGATGCGATCTTCGTGAAATTTAAAATGGAAGCAATTGAAATTAAAATATTAGGTGGGTTTTGCTCTGATTGTGTAAAATTGAAACTTTAAATTTATATTTCAAACCAGATCAAATCTCTGTGAAATATAAAATAGAAGCATTTGACATCAAAATATTAGGTGGGTTTTCCTCTGATTGACCAAAATTGAAAGTTTAAATTGATATTTCAAACGAGCTCTGATGTTCGTGAAATTTAAAATGGAAGCATTTGACATCAAAATATAATGTGGGTTTTCCTTTGATTGTGCAAAATCAAAACTTTTTTGTGACATGTTTTACATCTAGGATCAAAATTGAAACTTTAAATTAATATTTCAATTCAGCTCAGATCTTCGTGAAATTTAAAATGGAAGCATTTAAAATAAAAATATTAGGTGGGTTTTTCTCTGATTGAGCAAAATTGAAACTTTTAATTAATATTTCAAATGAGCTCCGATCTTTGTGAAGTTTAAATTGGAAGCATTTGACATCAAAATATTAAGTGGGTTTTCCACTAATTGTGTAAAATTGAAACTTTAAATTAATATTTCAAACGAGCTCAGATCTGCATTAAATTTGAAATAGAAGCATTTGACATCAAAATATTAGGTGGGTTTTCCCCTGATTGAGAAAAATTGAAACATTAAATTAATATTTCAAATGAGATCTGATCTTCAAGAAATTTAAAATGGAAGCATTTGACATTAAATTATTAAGTGGGTTTTCCTCTGATTGTGTAAAATTGAAACTCTGAATTAATATTTCAAACAAGCTTGAATCTTCATGAAATTTTAAATAGAAGCATTTGACATCAAAATATTAGGTGGGTTTTCCTTTGATTGTGTAAAATTGAAACTTTAAATTAATATTTCAAATGAGCTCGAATCTGCATGAAATTTAAAATAGAAGCATTTGACATCAAAATATTAGTGTGGATTTCCTCTGATTGAGAAAAATTGAAAGTTTAAATTAATACTTCAAATGAGCTCTGATGTTCGGGAAAATTAAAATGAAAGCATTTGACATTAAAATATTAGGTGGGTTCTCCTCTGATTGTGAAAAATTGAAACTTTTTTGCGACACGTTATACGTCCAGGAGGAAAATTGAAACTTTAAATTAATATTTCAAACGAGCTCGATTCTTCATGAAATTTAAAATGGAAGCATTTGACATGAAAATATTAGATGGGTTTTCCTTTGATTGAGAAAAATTGAAATTTTCAATTAATATTTCAAATGAGCTCTGATCTTAATGAGATTTAACGTGGAAGCATTTGACACTAAAATATTAGGTGGGTTTTCTTCTGATTGTATAAAATTAAAACTTTAAATTAATAATTCAAACGAGCTTGTATCTTCATCAAATTTAAAATAGAAGCATTTCACATCAAAATATTAGGTGGGTTTTCCTCTAATTGAGCAAAATTGAAGTTTTAAATTAATATTTCAAACAAGATCTGATGTTCATGAAATTTAAAATGGAAGCATTTGACATGAAAATATTAGGTAGGTTTTCCTTTGATTGAGCAAAATTGAAAGTTTAAATTAATATTTCAAACAAGCTCCGATGTTCGTGAAATTTAAAATGGAAGCATTTGACATCAAAATATTAGGTGGGTTTTCCAATTATTGTGCAACATTGAAACTTTTTTGTGACATGTTTTACGTCCAGGAGCAAAATTGAAACTTTAAATTAATATTTCAAACGAGTTTGGATCTTTGTGAAGTATAAAATGGAAGAATTTGACATCAAAATATTAGGTCAGTTTTCCTTTGATTGAGAAAAATTGAAACTTTAAATTAATATTTCAAACGAGCTCCAATATTGATGAAATTTAAGTTGGAAGTATTTGACATCAAAATAATAGGTGGGTTTTCCTCTGATTGTGTAAAATTGAAACTTGAAATTAATAGTTCAAACGAGCTCGGATCTCCATGAAATTTAAAATAGAAGCATTTGACATCAAAATATTAGGTGGGTTTTCCTCTGATTGAGCAAAATTGAAAGTTAAAATTAATATTTCAAACGAGCTGCGATGTTCGTGAAATTTAAAATGGAAGCATTTGACATCAAAATATTAGGTGGGTTTTCCTCTGATTGTGGAAAATTGATACTTTTTTGTGACATGTTTTTACGTTTGAGAGCAAAATCAAAACTTGAAATTAATATTTAAAATGAGCTCAGATCTTCATGAAATTTAAAATGGAAGCATTTGATATCAAAATATTAGGTGGGTTTTCCTCTAATTGAGAAAAATTGAAACTTTAAATTAATATTTCAAACGAGCTCTGATCTTCATGAAATTTAAATTGGAAGCACTTGACATCAAAATATTAGGTGGGTTTTCCTCTGATTGGGTAAAATTAAAACTTGAAATTAATATTTCAAACGAGCTCGAATCTCTGTCAAATTTAAAATAGAAGCATTTAACATTCAAATATTGGCTCGATTTTCCTCCGATTGAACAAAATTGAAACTTTAAATTAATATTTCAAATGAGATTCGATCATCGTGAAATTTAAAATGGAAGCATTTGAAATTAAAATATTAGGCGGGTTTTCCTCCGATTGTGTAAAATTGAAATTTTAAATTAATATTTCAAACGAGTTCGGATCTTCGTGAAATTTAAAATAGAAGCATTTGACATCAAAATATTAGGTGGGTTTTCCTCTGATTGAGAAAAGTTGAATGTTTAAATTAATATTTCAAACGAGCTCTGATGTTTGTGAAATTTAAAATGGGAGCATTTGAAATAAAAATATTAGGTGGGTTTTCCTCTGATTGTGCAAAATTGAAACTTTTTTGTGACACGTTCTACGTCCAAGAGCAAAATTGAAACTTTAAATTAATATTTCAAACAAGCTCGGATCTTCGTGAAATTTAAAATGGAAGTATTTGAAATCATGATATTAGGTGGGTTTTCCTCTGATTTAGGAAAATTGAAACTTTAAATTAGTATTTCAAATGAGCTATGATCTTCGTGAGATTTAAATTGGTAGCATTTGACACAAACATATTAGGTGGGTTTTCCTCTGATAGAGTAAGATTGAAACTTGAAATTAATATTTCAAATGAGCTCAGATCTCTGTGAAATTTAAAATAAAAGCATTTGACATCAAAATATTAGGTGGGTTTTTCTCTGATTGAGCAAAATTGAAACTTTAAATTAATATTTCAAATGATATCTGATCTTCATGAAATTTAAAATGGAAGCATTTGACACTAAAATATTAGGTGGGTTTTCTTCTGATTGTGCAAAACTGAAACTTTTTTGTGACACATTTTACCTCCTAGAGCAAAATTGAAACTTTAAATTAATATTTCAAACGAGCTCGGATCTTCGTGAAATTTAAAATGGAAGCATTTGACATCAAAATATTAGGTGAGTTTTCCTCTGATAGAGAAAAATTGAAACTTTAAATTAATATTTCAAATGAGCTTCGATCTTCATGAGATTTAAATTGGAAGCATTTAACATCAAAATATTAGGTGGGTTATCCTATGATTGTGTGACATTGAAACTTGAAATTAATATTTCTAATGAGCTCAGCTCTCCATGAAATTTAAAATAGAAGCATTTGACATTAAAATATTAGGCGGGTTTTCCCCTGATTAAGCAAAATTGAAACTTTAAATTAATATTTCAAAGGAGATCCAATCTTCGTGAAATTTAAAATGGAAGCATTTGACATTAAAATATTAGGCGTGTTTTCCTCTGATTGTGTAAAATTGAAACATTAAATTAATATTTCAAACGAGCTCAGATCTACTTGAAATTTAAAATAGAAGCATTTGACATCAAAATATTAGGTGGGGTTTCCTCTAATTGAGCAAAATTGGAAGTTTAAATTAATACTTCAAACAAGTTCTGATGTTCATGAAATTTAAAATGGAAGCATTTGACATCAAAATATCAGGTGGGTTTTCCTCTATTATGCAAAATTGAAGCTTTTTTGTGACACATTTTACGCGTGGGAGAAAAATTGAAATTTTAAATTAATATTTCAAACGAGCTCGGATCTTCATGAAATTTAAAATGGAAGCATTTGACATCAAAAAATTAGGTGGGTTTTGCTCTGATTGAGCAAAATTGAAACAATAAATTAATATTTCAAACGAGCTCCGATCTTCGTGAGATTCAAATTGGAACCATTTGTCATCAAAATATTAGGTGGGTTTTCATCTAATTATGTAAAATTGAAATTTAAAATTAATATTTCAAACGAGCTCGGATCTCCATGAAATGTAAAATAGAATCATTTGACATCAAAATATTAGGTGGGTTTTCCTCTAATTGAGAAAAATAGAAACTTTAAATTAATATTTCAAACAAGATTCGATCTTCGTGAAATTTAAAATGGAAGCATTTGACATTAAAATATTAGGTGGGTTTTCCTCTGATTGTGTAAAATTGAAACTTTAAATTAATGTTTCAAATGAGCTTGGATCTCCGTGAAATTTAAAATAGAAGCATTTGACATCAAAATATTAGGTGGGTTTTCCTCTGATTGAGCAAAATGGAAAGTTAAAATTAATATTTCAAACGACCTCCGATGTTAGTGAAATTTAAAATGGAAGCATTTGACATCAAAATATTAGGTGGGTTTTCCTCTGATTGTGCAAAATTGAAACTTTTTTGTAACACATTTTATGTCCAGGATAAAAATTGAAATTTTAAATTAATATTTCAAATGAGGTCAGATTTTTGTGAAAATTAAAATGGAAGTATTTGACATCAAAATATAAGGTGCATTTTCCTCTGATTGAGCAAAATTGAAACTTTTAATTAATCTTTCAAACGAGCTCCGATCTTCATGAAATTTAAATTGGAAGTATTTGACATCAAAATATTAGGTGGGCTTTCCTCTGATTGTGTAAATTTGAAACTTGAAATTAATATTTCAAATGAGCTCGGATCTCCATGAAATTTAAAATAGAAGCATTTGACATCAAAATATTACGTGGGTTTTCCTCCAATTGAGCAAAATTGAAACTTTAAATTAATATTGCAAATGAGATTCGATCTTCATGAAATTTAAAATGGAAGCATTTGACAATAAAATATTAGGTGGGTTTTCCTCTGATTGTGTAAAATTGAATCTTTAAATTAATATTTCAAACAAGGTCCGATGTTCATGAAATTTAAAATGGAAGCATTTGTCATCAAAATATTAGGTGGGTTTTCCTCTGATTGTGCAAAATTGAAAATTTTTTGTGACACGTTTTACGTCTGGGAGCAAAATTGAAACTTTAAGTTAATATTTCAAATGAGCTCAAATCTTTGTGAAATCCAAAATGCAAGCATTTGACATCAAAATATTAGGTGGGTTTTCCTCTGATTGAGCAAAATTGAAACTTTAAGTTACTATTTCAAACGAGCTCCGATCTTTGTGAAATTTAAATTGGAAGCATTTGACATCAAAATATTACGTGGGCTTTCCTTTGATTGTGTAAAATTGAATCTTGAAATTAATATTTCAAACAAGCTCGGATCTCTGTGAAATTTGAAATAGAAGCATTTGACATCAGAATATTAGGTGGGTTTTCCTCTGATTGAGAAAATTTGAAACTTTAAATTAATATTTCAAAGGAGATCCGAACTTCGTGAAATTTAAAATGGAAGCATTTGACATTAAAATATTAGGTGGGTTTTCCTCTAATTTTGTAAAATTGAAACTTTAAATTAATATTTCAAACGAGCTCGGATCTCCTTGAAATTTAAAATAGAAGCATTTGACATCAAAATATTAGGTGGGTTTTCCTCTGATTGTACAAAATTGAAATTTTAAATTAATATTTCAAACGAGCTCTGATGTTTGTGAAATTTAAAATGGAAGCATTTGACATCAAAATATTAGGTGGGTTTTCCTCTGATTGTGCAAAATTGAAACTTTTTTGTGACATGTTTTACGTCTGAGAGCAAAATTCAAATTTAAATTAATATTTCAATTGAGCTTAGATCTTCATGAAATTTAAGATCAAAGCATTTGACATCAGAATATTAGGTGAGTTTTCCTCTAATTGAGAAAAATTGAAATTTTAAATTAATATTTCAAACGAGCTCTGATCTTCATGAAATTTAAATTGGAAGCATTTGACATCAAAATATTAGGTGGGCTTTCCTCTGATTTTGTAAAATTGAAACTTGTAATTAATATTTCAAATGAGCTTGGATCTCTGTGAAATTTAAAATAGAAGCATTTGACATCAAAATATTAGGTGGGTTTTCCTCTGATTAAGCAAAATTGAAAGTTTAAATTGATATTTCAAACAAACTCCGATGTTCATGAAATTTAAAATGGAAGCATTTGACATGAAAATATTAGGTGGCATTTCCTCTGATTGTGCAAAATTGAAACTTTTTTGTGACACATTTTACTTCTGGGAGTGAAATTGAAACTTTAAATTAATATTTCAAACGAGCTCAGATCTTCGTGAAATTTAAAATGGAAGCATTTGACATCAAAATATTAGGTGGGTTTTCCTTTGATTGAGAAAAATTGAAACTTTAAATTAAAATTACAAACGAGCTCTGATCTTTGTGAAATTTAAATTGGAAGCATTTGACATAAAAAATATTATGTGAGCTTTCCTCCGATTGTGTAAAATTGAAACTTGAAATGAATATTTAAAATGATCTCAGGTCTCTGTAAAATTTAAAATAGAAGCATTTTACATCAAAATATTAGGTGGGTTTTTCACTGATTGAGAAAAATTGAAAATTTAAATTAATATTTCAAACGAGATGTGATCTTAGTGAAATTTAAAATGGAAGCATTTAAAATTAAAATAATAGGTGGGTTTTTCTCTGATTGTGTAAAATTGAAACTTTAAATTAATATTTCAAACTGTAACATCCCAAAATTGGCACCTTACAATTCTAATCTGATGACATTATTTTTCCATTAGTATACTCAATGAAAAACATTGACAAAGGATTACTGGCAAACATCAAGCATTATTGGTGAACCACAAGTAGTATCGATGAAATGAAAGCATACCTGACAGAAAAAAGATTTTTGATAAAAAATACTAAATATAAAAGTGACAAGCATCATCGGCGACCACAAGCATCACTGGTGACCACAAGCATCACTGGCAACCACAAGCATTACTGGTGACATAGTTTTCAGAACTAACCTGACAAGAATAGAAAAGGCATACCCGATGATGAGTTCAAGAAAGGAACACCGACGACCAAGAAAATTGA
>MU223226.1:2287621-2315707 GCA_018584345.1 Thuja plicata
AAAAAAAATGAAAAAATACAAAAAAAGTCAAAAAATACAAAATACAAAAAAAAAAAAAAAAGATAAAATACAAAAAAATTGAAAAAAGAAGAAATACAAAAAAAAAAGAGAAAAAGAGAAAAATGTGCCATTGATGAAAACCTGGTAAACAGTCGTCATGGTAGCAAAAATAGAATTTCTGCCAAGATGGTGAAAACTTGATAAATAGGTGCCTCTTGTTCTGCAATACTCTATATATCGGGACATCCTTTGGCTGTCTTGCAATTTGCTCTCCTACTTTCCCACTTTAGTTTTCTTTCGTGCTTTAGTTTGCTTTAGTTTGCTCGCTCATGCATTCGCTCTCAGTTATTTTCAATTTTTTTGCTCGACTTCACATGGATTGAAACTGGTCACACTCAGGGGAATCTTCCTGGTCTAGGGGGCATTGTCCTATCTTTTGGAGTCTCTCTCCTCTTCACATCAGTCACCAGTGGTTCTCACTGAGTCTTCCTGCTGATGCCTAGATCTCACACTGATCTTTATACTTGAGAATCTTTCTTGCGTCAGTCACCAGTGATTCTCACTACATCTACCTACTGTCACTGTAATAATAAGATTTCTCACATCAACTCACTATCTACATATTTGACATCAATCCGTTACAGTTGGAGTTATATCTAAACGCTCTATCTATCAATATTCAGTCTTCGCATGCTTTTCTTTAGTCTATACATAGTTTTCAGTCACTTTTGTGACACTTTGGGTCTTTTCAAGATCCCACTGACTTGACACGACCCTAGTGTCATAACTTGGGGGCAATCCACTCAGATTCATCATTTCTATATGAGTCAAGTCAGTCATCAACATTCATTACTTGGGGGCATGGATCCCTACTTTGATCGCATCTTCAGTTTAAACTCGAGGCAGTAATCTTGTCAGTTCTAAAGGATAGCTATCTACTGACACAAACTGGTGTTTCTCAACACCCCAATCAAATAGTATTTTTCAACACGATCTTTGGACACATTGGACATCGTAACATAAACATCTCTCAATAGAAATCAAACACACCGCACTCACAAGCACAACGGTGTTTTTCAACACTCCTAAAACATATGCACATTCATAAACTTTGAAACATGTTGAGCTATGATTGAATCTTTCTTTGTATGCTGTCTGTTCTCATGAATTTCATTGATATTTTCATTGTCTACTGCTTGTGGGTGTGGTTTCGATGATCTGACAGCGTCAAATAAATAGGGTGTATGTGATAAGAGCTTTTGCATTAAGGTGGAAAAGCCTCACATCCCTTGATCTTTTTTATTTGTACACCAAGGGGAGGTTGGAACTATCTCCTTGACTGTTATTGGTTTGTTTGTTTACTTGTGTACTCTTACTGTATCAAACAAGAAATAATGTTTAGGTCATCTTGGCTTTTGTGCCCTGGTGCTTATGTTTGTTTCCTACATTTTATCCAATGAAAGTCATATTCATATTCTTATGGTTGCATTGGTGCTAGTAAGGATTGTATCAACTCTGATGTTCCAAAACTTGATGATGATAATTATGTGATGAGTCCAACAACCAAGTCCTAGGGTTGCATTTAGCTTAGGCTCGCTTTCACATTTTAAGCTTGCATAGAAATAGTTTTGGTTCTCTCTTCATTGTCTTCTCATTCTTTGAAGGTCATCATCTTTTGTCCTAGATTCCTCTTAACTGCACAAGCATTCGGTCCTTGCTCTTGATCTTCATTCATATTCTTTTGGTTAGTACCTATCATATATTGCAATATCCTGCATGAGATGATTAGTACCATTGCATTCATTACAAAAGTGCATTTCCATACATTTGTTTGCATTTACATATCCATAAACATGTGCATCCATTATAAGCATAAATCAAATCATACATAGCATTTATCCATCTAACATCTATCATTACATTATATTCATTCATACATCAATAAAACATGTGCATAAACATTTGCATATTCATCCATGGCATACATTTATGATCTATACATCTAATCATATAGGAAACATCTCACAAGACATACAAGTTTAAAGCAATATATAAACAAGTACAATGATGCAAAAATTGAGCTCATATATATATATATATAAATCTATCAAATGTACAAGGGTGCTACTCGAGCACAGTATATCAAAATGGTGGTACAATATATATCAATATGTCTCATCTAGCCACTCCCACCTGGAGGAGGTGGAGGAGGTGGCATGACCTGCTGCTGAGGAGGTGCCTGTGGAGTGGCCCGTGCTCCAGCATACTCTAAAAATGGAAAAACCTAGTCTACTGCCTTGGGAACTATGATCATGTATGCAGCATAATAATAGGATAATTGAGCAACCTCGTATCTCACCTCTGCATGTGCTCTAGCCAATGCCTCCTATAATCCTTGGATCTCTCAATCCCGCTTGGTCACCCAAGTCTCCTTGATGACCACCTATGTACGGTAGTCATCCCGCTCTCTTTATATCTGTCTCAATCTCTCCCGACTCTTCTTGAGAGCCTCCTGTAACTGTGCTACTTGTCCTCATGCCGGTGGATCAGTCATAATAGTATCAGCCATAACGGTATCCTCCCCCTGCTCAGTGGACCTCTTCTAAGTACCACTGCTCCCTGCACCTGCGTTTGATCCCATCCATCTAGGAAGAAGGGGACTCAGCCCAATCCTTGGCTGTACTCTCTACTGTGGTGGTACTTGTTGTGGTGGTACCTGCTATGGTGGTGGCTTTGGTGGTTGCTGTGCTTGTTGTGGTGGCAGCTACAATACCTATTGCTGTGGTGGTGGTTGTACCACCTATTGTACCTATGGGCCCATACCAATAGGATCTATAAATCTTGGGAATGGGTGTGCTAAGATGTGATCTTTGTATGCATGTGTCATCCCTACATTCATCACCCCTACTAAATAATCCCACCTAGCTGGTGGTACCCCTGCATCTATCATGCTCCTACCTCAGTCTAGCTACCACTGCCAACCCTTCTTCATCTCATCGACAAATTAGGCATATGTGCAGTACTCCTAGTAGATGTCTTGGGGTCTCCCAAAATTTTGTAGGACCCATCTCATTAGGAAGTTCTCAATGACACTAATAGTGCACCCGATGAAAGGATGCAAGCAGAACATATGTGGCAGCTCATGTCGTGCGTCATCCCAAACCTCTGTGGCTATCCATGGCCTCCATACAACTTTTTCCATATCATCTAGCCATGCCCGCCACTGATCTATCTTACCCAGCGCTGGCTGAGTCATCAGACCTGCATACTTGTAAATATATGGCTCTAATGGCTACCGAGTACCATGAAAAATTGGACGACATACGAGAAGGTGCTCCTAGGCCCAGATCTGTAGAACCATGACTTTTGTTGCCATGGTCTGTACGCTCTGATACACAATCTCGTGCATCTTATGGTACATCTGTGTGAGCATGCACTTGCCCCATCTGAACCTCACTGTTGGGCTAGCTAACATCCGCTACAACATGCCTCCCCAGCCGCACTCCAATCCATGCTGACCTCGATCTAGCACCAGGTGGAAACTCAAGAATAGCGCCAATACAACTGCCAATGTATGATCTACACCATACCTACTCGTCAGATCCTCCCAAGAGATGGATTGACCCATCAATAGATCATCCTGGAAGATCACTCTCAATGCAAGTGTACCTACCCTCGGCTGGGTATCGTACTCCATGTGAGCCTCATGGAATGGTACTCTCAATATCATGTATATGTCCTCAGGAGTGACTGTCATCTTGCCCTGCAGAAAATGGAAAGTGTTCATCTCTGAATGGAAACGCTCGATAAGTGCACCCAATAGACCGTGATTTACCCAAATATTGGGTACATCATGAAGATATGATAATCCTAGCCCATCAAGATGGGCACCATCAGCAACTGTCAGTCTCTGCAGTAGTTCACCCATGATAGGATGGTGAGACCAGAATGCAATATCAAGGAAGTCAACCTGCAAAGAAAGCGATGACATTTGATCAGTATCTCCACATGATGATTTTTCAAAGCAATGACAACAAATGCAGCTATGGATCTATCCTAAGCACAGTTCTGAGGCATTCTAATTGGCTGATTCTGTGACATAATGGATGACAACTGTCTAGACAATAAGTAATTCCCATGTGAGGAAACTCTTTTCCCATGCAAGATTTCTATTTTGTGCAAGATAGGATCTCTCTTCGCATGAGATTTCATCACTAGGGATGAAATCTCACGCGGCATCGTCGCGCACCTCATGGGAGCTCGCGGAGGGACCCTGAGTGAGGAAGCCCTAACCCGTGTGAGGAAACCAATTTCTTGTGCGAGGGGAGACCTTGGCCAGTGTGAGGAAACTATTCCCTCATGCAAGACTTGACCTAAGCAGACTTAAAAGCTTTAAAAACATGCTAAAAAGATCTTAAAATTGATAAAATTTGAAATGCAAGATGGTTTTCTGATTACTGATTGGTGCATCATACTTCAGTGGCTAGTTGTGTCATCAGGAGCGCTCGAATTGATGTGTATGCATGGGAATGCTATCAATATTAGCTTGGGCCCTCACCATCTCTAAATTCAAAAGTGAATAATGATTTGAAAATGACCCCTCTGGGCCTTATATAGCTTTTGACCTAATTTTCAAAAGTGCTCCATTTTTTGTGAAAATTGTACCCTTGGCTAAATTGAGCATTCTGAATCCATTTTCATGATCAAAATCAAAATCTGACACTCCTAAGTAGCTCAAAATTGTGTTTTAAAATTTTGGGACTGACGTGCTCCGATGCTTGTGCAGTTGATTTTATGATGTCATTTTCTTGTCAGAATCATCTCTCGACACCATTTTCTCAGCTTCTACAATCTTTTCATCAAAAGTCAACTCTAGTCAATTCTTGCCAAACTTGGTCAACTATGGTCAAACCTAGTAAATAGGACCTCCCGATAGCTCTAAATTGATTATGTCTTCTCTTGATCTATCTCTAAATTTCTCTGGATCTTCGATCTTACTTCTATCTGAAATCTTTTGCTATCGATCATCTTTCTGTTGTGTCATCTTTTGATTTCACTCCCAAGGGAGTAGGATGATTGCATCATTGAATCTTTTCACATCATTGTCAAATCAGTCTGTTCTGAATCAAAAGTCCCCATTGCTAGGGGCATCTCATCACTTGGGGCATATTCAATTTTTCATACCTTATGGTCAAAATTGGATATTCCATGATATTGAATCTTTAGGGGCATCTTGATGTCTCGCATCTTGTCATCTATCTTTCTAGGTATGTGAGCAATCTAACTCAGATCCTGAAGGATTATGCTTCGTTCTGGAGATAGTCCTAAAAATATTTATTGACTATCTTTTGGGATAGGTATCAGGGCAATCTAATCCTGACTCCTGAAGGTTGAGCCTTGTTCTAGGGACAGTCTTGTGAAAGATATCAATCTGACCAGTGTCTGGGCAATCTAACCTAGATATTGGGGGACTAAGCTTCATTCTGGAGATGATTCTTTAAATCTCATTGGGTATTGGGGTAATCTAACCCTAATTCCTGAAAGTCATGCTTCATTTTGAAGATGGCTCTCAAAATATCTTTTCAACCATTATCTGGGCAACCTAACCTAGATCTCGGAAGGCTAACCTTCGTATTGGGGCAATATAACCCTGATTTTGGAGATAGTCCTAAATATTCATTAGCGATCAGTAGACATTGGGGAAATCTAACAACAATTTCAATTTTCTCTCCATTGGTATTTGGACCATTGTCTTCACAATCTAACTTAGACTTTGGAAAATCATGCTTCATTCTGAAGATGGTTCTTCTTCTTGATCTAATCGGTGTCTTGGAAACCTAACCTAGACTCTCAAAATCTTCATCCATCACATCAGACTATTCTTTGAAACAACGCACTACTCGCACATCAATTCAAAGAAGGGCAAAATGTAACATCCCAAAATTGGCACCTTACAATTCTAATCAATTTTGGTGCATTTCTTCAAATTCTCATCATCGAAGTCCTATTGTACTAGGAAAATTCTCCTTCGTAATTGACTTTAATTGACTTAGTCTCAAATGTAGAAAACCTAAATTTGCATAGATCTTACACAATATTTAATTCCTAAATTTTCAAGATTTATTAGCTAAAAATCCCTATGATTAATTAATTTAATTCTAAAGTCCTAAGTGCTTTTAAATTAAATTAATCCCACCCCCTTTAGCTAATACACATCAAAAGGAATTAAATAATTATCTGGTTATTTGAATGGATTATCCTCACTTGAAATTCAATAATTCAAGATGAAAAGCCACCCATGTGGCAATAATTCATTTACTTAATTAAATAATTCCTTCAATCTTGTCTCACTTTCCTCCATGGAGATGAAGAGTCAACCATTTCTTTCCAAGAAACTCTTCATCCTCTCTCCAGGATTTTCTATATTATGGACCTTCTTTCATTCATTTGGAGGAGAAATTTTAGAGTACCAGAACTATAGTGAAATATTGTCTCAATTCACTCATGTTTTCAATCTTTTATTCCATATTAGTATAATTTCATTTAGTTTAATGGCATCTCCATCTTAATTTAGTTTACTTATGTATCTAATAGCTTAATTCTATTATTTCTTTCAAGCTTCTTAGATTAAAATCTGCATTTCCATTCTTAGATTACAATTGCATCTCTCATCTAGAATAGTTCTATTTTAGTTTTCATAGCTTTCAAATCCTCCATTTTAGCAATGGTCTATGGTTGTTGGCTCTCATTCTGAGAGTAATTAAACACCCCATCTAAATAGGAGGTAACAAGTTGATTCAATCGATATTGTGGAGTGAGCAATTCATATTCATCTTCGTAATTCAATGATTGAGCAATGACAATGTTGTGTTATGGCTGATTTAGAGGTCAACATTCAGATACATACACAAATGAGCTCGAATCTTCATGAAATTTAAAATAGAAGCATTTGACATCAAAATGTTAGGTGGGTTTTCCTCTGATTGAGCAAAATTGAAAGTTTAAATTAATATTTCAAATGAGATCCAATGTTCATGAAATTTAAAACGGAAGCATTTGACATCAAAATATTAGGTGGGTTTTCCTCTGATTGTGCAAAATTAAAATGTTTTTGTGACATGTTTTACATCTAGGACCAAAATTGAAACTTTAAATTAATGTTTTAAACAAGCTTGAATCTTCGTGAAATTTAAAATGGAAGCATTTGACATCAAAATATTTGGTGGGTTTTCCTCTGATTGAGCAAAATTGAAACTTTAAATTAATATATCAAACGACTTCTGAACTTCATAAAATTTAAATTGGAAGCATTTGACATCAAAATATTAGGTGGGCTTTCCTCTGATTGTGTAAAATTGAATCTTGAAATTAATATTTCAAACGAGTTCAGATCTCCGTGGAATTTAAAATATAAGCATTTGACATCAAAATATTAGGTGGGTTTTCCTCTGATTGAGCAAAATTGAAACTTTAAATTAATATTTCAAATGAGATCCGATCTTCATGATATTTAAAATGGAAGCATTTGACATTAAAATATTAGGTGGGTTTTCATCTTTTTGTGTAAAATTGAAACTTTAAATTAATATTTCAAACGAGCTCGGATCTTTGTGAAATTTAAAATAGAAGTATTTGACATCAAAATATTAGGTGGGTTTTCCTCTGATTGAGCAAAATTAAAAGTTTAAATTAATATTTCAAATGACCTCCAATGTTCATTAAATTTAAATTGGAAGCATTTGACATAAAAATATTAGGTGGGTTTTCCTCTGATTGTGCAAAATTGAAACTTTTTGGTGACACGTTTTACATCCAGGAGACAAATTGAAACTTTAAATTAATATTTCAAACTAGCTCGCATCTTCGTGAAATTTAAAATGGAAGCATTTGACATCAAAATATTAGGTGGGTTTTCCTCTGATTGAGCAAAATTTAAAATTTAAATTAATATTTCAAACGAGCTCTGATCTTCATGAAATTTAAATTGAAAGCATTTGACATAAAAATATTAGGTGGGCTTTCCTCTAATTGTGTAAAATTGAAACTTTACATTAATATTTCAAACGTGCTCAGATCTATATGAAATTTAAAATAGAAGCATTTGACATCAAAATATTAGGTGGGTTTTCTTCTGATTGAGCAAAATTGAAACTTTAAATTAATATTTCAGACGAGATCTGATCTTTGTGAAATTTAAAATGAAAGCATTTGACATTCAAATATTAGGTGGGTTTTCCTCTTATTGTGTAAAATTGAAACTTTAAATTAATATTTCAAACGAGCTCGGATCTCCATGAAATTTAAAATAGAAGCATTCAACATCAAAATATTAGGTGGGTTTTCGTTTGATTGAGCAAAATTGAAAGTTTAAATTAATATTTCAAACGAGTTCTGATGTTCATGAAATTTAAAATGGATGCATTTGACATCAAAATATTAGGTGGGTTTTTTTTTTTCTGATTGTGCAAAATTGAAACTTTTTTGTGACATGTTTTACGTCAAGGAGATAAATTGAAAGTTTAAATTAATATTTCAAACGAGCTTGGATCTTCGTGAAATTTAAAATGGAAGCATTTGACATCAAAATATTAGGTGGGTTTTCCTCTGATAGAGAAAAAATGAAACTTTAAATTAATATTTCAAACGAGCTCCAATCTTTGTGAAATTTAAATTAGAAGCATTTGACATCGAAATATTAGGTGGGCTTTCCTGTGATTGTGTAAAATTTAAAATTGAAATTAACATTTCAAATGAGCTTGGATCTCCATGAAATTTAAAATAGAAGCATTTGACATCAAAATATTAGGTGGGTTTTCCTCTGATTGAGCAAAATTGAAACTTTAAATTAATATTTCAAACAAGATCAAATCTTTGTGAAATTTAAAATGGGAGCATTTGACATTAAAATATTATGTGGTTTTTTCTTTGATTGTGTGAAATTGAAACTTTAAATCAATATTTCAAATGATCTCAGTGTTAGAATGAATTCAGAATTAATGAGAGGGGGTGTGAATCAGTTATCCTCATGTCTAGATGTGCCCATTTAAACTGTATACCAATTTGAACAACTCAGATCTTCTCGGTAGCAATAATATAAAATAACAACATACATATGTAGTTTACTATTCAGATGTAATCAAATTTTAGAAACTTAACAGTAAAACACAACATAAACATTCACACAAGTTGACACCAGAATTTAACATGGAAACCCAATATGGTAAAAAACCACCAATAACATGCTATCAAATTTTCACTTTTCTGAAGTGATCTCTGTTAGGAGCCAACCCTGTTAAAGGTTATAAAACACATTGCTAAATGTGACTTGGTTATAGGATTTAATCACCCTTTCAGGAGTGGCTTTGTTAGAGGACTTAGAACATTCCACCTGAATGTCACCTTGCTAAAAGGATTTATACAATGACTTTTAGGTCAACTTGGTTAAAAAATTTTGACTAATAAAATGGTTAGAAAGTAATCAACAGGTGTGATTTGATACATACAACTTACTTTGCAAATCCAAATCTAATTCATCTCTAATGCTAATTCACTGAGTGGCCTCCATTCTCATTTCAATCTTGAGATCTGCTTGGAAAACCTTCAAGAAATCACTTTCGCAACTCTCTGCTTCTCTATTTAGCCTTCACTACTAGATCATGCTAATGAGTCAATTAACTATACAATCCTCTTACATACTCTGCATACATAGCATACATTATGAATAACCCCTTGAGGTTATCATATACCTCTTCATCTAGGTCAAATAAATCTTTTTCCGCTTAATCAAGATCATAGATCAATATCATAGATCTTAGGTTAGGTCAGATCCAACAGAACTTTCCATCTTTACATTTAATTTATTTCTCCAAATCAATCACAAATTAAATCTTTGATTTACCTATGCACTTACATACTATGGATCAATCTTACTTATCCTTAATTAACTTTACATATCCTAATAAAATCAATTATGTTGGCCAGAGATCTCAAATCTCAACAATTACCAAAATACTGCTGCTCGGTCGACACAGTGTTCTTCTGCTCTATCATCATTGGTTTCCTCTGCAATTTACTAGTGCTCGGTCATTACTAACTTCAGTCAAAATTTTACTAGTGCTCAACACAAACTGTTCATAGTAAACTTTCATCAAAAGATAAACAACACATTACTTTGTCAATGTGCCAAATGATCAAGTACCCTTGTCATTTCCCATAACTCAACCATTCCACTTGGTCTTCTTGTTAAATATCCTTCATCAATCAATAGATATGGTACTCAAACAGATAGCAATAGTCTCACCAGTTAAGGTTTGACATCAATTACAAAACAACAATTATTTCCATTGAAGCTTTCCAACAATCTCCCTCTTTGGCATTGATGGCAACACTAAACAATAAAACAATAATTTTCAACCATAGTTACCATACAATCCAAAAATTCTACCTATGTTCCTTGATATGAACAAATCTTCATTAATGTATTTAGCTTCATTCTGATTCTCATGTTGTAAAAATTTTCTCCCTCTGTGTCTGTGATCACACTGATGTCTTTCTATTTCTATCCATTTATAGGCTCCCTCTTACATCAATCTCTTTTTCTCTAGGTAGTAAAATCTCCCTCTTTCAGTAAACTTCTCCCTCTTTAACAACAATGCCAAATACATTGACATATTCATCATGTAGATTCTTCTATTCTGAACTCTGTATCATGATGTTCCTGTCATCTTACTTATGACTGATCCTCTTTTATATCTTAGTCTATCTTTCACAACTTTTAGGAAGCATCCTAAAGTGTGACTGCCTACGCATCAATGTGAAAAATATTCTGAATATAACATTTGATGAAATAGTACCATTCAAAACTGATTAGCCTCAGTTAGGGGAATCACCCCTAATTTACCTTGCAGATACTCATGAGCATCCTTGGGTAGTACCTTTGTAAATATTTCTACTAACTATTCCTTAGTATGCACATATTCCAGTCTCACTTCCTTCTTCTGAACTAGCTCCCTCAAGTAATGATACTTGATAGCTATATGCTTTGTCTTAGAGTGCATTACATGGTTCTTAGAAATATTAAAGGCACTTGTGTTATCACAATATATTATAAATGGTTCTGTGATCTCCTCTTTCATACCTTTCAGTAGTATCTTCAACCACACAATATTAGACCAATTAACTGCTGCTACCACATACTCCGCTTTAGCTGTAGATTGTGAGGTGCAATTCTATTTCTTGCTTGTCCATGAAACTAATATTTTTCCTAGAAGAAATACTCCTCATGTGGTGCTTTTCCTATCATCAACATTTCTAGCCCAATCAGAATGAGTATAGACTCTGAGTTCAAATTTATCATTCCTCTTGTAATACAGACCATATTCATCTATTCCTTTAAAATATCTCAAAATCCTTTTTACTGCCATCATAAGAGTTTCCTTGGGATTGGCACAAAATATTGCAACAATTCCAATAGCCAGTGCAATATAAGGTCTATTGTGTACAACATATTGAAACTTTCCAATCATTGACTTGTAAAGGGTTTGATTTACTTCTTTTGTCTCATCATGTTTTGTTAACTTCTGCCCAGTAGCCATGGGTGTAGTCACTAGTTTTGAGTCTTCCATTCCAAAAGTTTTTAGTATCTCCTTGACATATTTTAATTGAGTAATATAGATACCATTATTCATCTGATATATTTGTAAGTCGACAAATTTTTTAATCTCACCAAACATAGACATCTCAAATTTAGTTTGCATCTCCTTTGCAAATGCTTGGCATAACACATCTTGTCCACAAAATATAATGTCATCAACAAAAATTTCAGCTAATAAAGTACCTTTACTTTGCTCTGTCTTCAAATACAGGTTGTTTTTGTCATTAGTTCTATCAAATCCAATCTTCATTAGATAATTGTGCAATCTCTCATACCATGCTCTTGGTGCTTCCTTCAGTCCATATAGTGCTTTGTGTAATCTGCAAACCATGTTCCTCTTACTTGGGTCAAAAAATCCATCAGCTTGTTCAATGTAAACTTCTTCTTCTAATATTCCATTTAGAAATGCTAAATTCACATCCATTTGATAGACTTTAAAACCTCTATAGGCTGAATATGCAAGTAAGGTTCTTACTCCTTCCAATCTTGCAACTGGAGTGAATGTTTCTCCATAATCAATTCCTTCCTCTTGTGCATAACCCTTGGATACCAGTCTAGCTTTGTTTCTTGTTACCGCTCCATGTTCTTTCAACTTATTTATGAATACCCACTTAGTACCAATTACATTCTTGTCATTTGACCTAGGTACAAGTGTCCAAGTATTTTTCTTCTCAATCTGTTCGATTTCTTCATTCATGGATTGTATCCAGTCTTCATTGTCTAAGGCATCTTTTATTGTTTTAGGCTCAAAATTACATAACAAACATGTATCTTCTCTCAACTTTATTCTTGTCATGATTGAAAAATCCTTCGATCCTATGATTTGATTAGCTTTATGGTGACTCCTTACATAATTTTCTAGAGTAGGTTCTTTTTCTTCTTCAAATTGATCATTCATGTTCAATTCAGGTTGATTCTGTGACTCGGCATCTCCATCAAATAGCTTGGCAATTATCTCCTGTTGCCTAGCAATCTCAGTCTATGACTCGGCAGGTGCTAGATGTTGCTCGAAAACTTCATTCTAAGTTTTAGGTAATGTTTTAGAATCTTCCTCATCGATATAGAAAAATAATTTGTAACTCTCAGGTTCCTATGTACTTTCAGCTTCATTTCTTTCTGCATATTCATCAATTCTAACATTTGCACTTTCCACAATTTTTTTAGTGTTAGAATTCAAACACTTATATGCTTTACTTTTCATTGAATAACCAAGAAATATGCCTTCCTCACCTTTAGCATCAAGTTTTCCATTTCTATTATCCTTCAGTATGAAACATTTTCTTCCAAAAAATATGAAATATCTTATATTAGGTGTATATCCATACCAAAGCTCATAAGGTGTAGCATTAGTACCTTTCTTAACTTGTACTCTGTTGAGGGTATAGACTATTGTACTTACAACTTCTCTCCAATATTTCTATGCATCATTTTTCTCCATCATTAATGTTCTAGTACAATCCATGGTAGGTTTATTTCTTCTCTTAGCAATACCATTCTATGGTGGTGTCCTAGGTGCGGTTATCTATCTTTTTATCCCTCGGTTATTGCAGAACTTGTTAAAATCATTAGAAATAAACTCTCTACCTCTATTTGGTCTCAAACATTTCATACTTTTACCTATTTCCTTTTCAACTTTTGCTAAGTACCACTTAAATAACTGGAATGCATCAAATTTTTCTTTAAGAAACATAACAGTCATCATTCTTGAGTAATCATCAACAAATAGAATTAAATATCTATCTCCATAGTAACTTTTCTCACCAATGGTTCCACAAAGGTTAGTATGAACCAATTCTAGAATTTCCTCAGAAGTATGATTTTTTCTCTTGAAACTAGACTTAGTCATATTTCCTAATTGACACTGTTTACACATTGCATTTTAGGTTTCTTTAACTTAGGCAGCCCTCTAACCTTTTTCAAATTTATTATGCCTACCAAGTTATCAAATTTGACATGACACAACCTTTTATGCTATAACCAAACATCATTATATTGTGCAAACAAGCATGTCTCATCAGTTAAATCCATATATAACAAATTACCTTTAGTCTGCTCACCTCTTCCAACTAGTTCTCCATTGGCATCATAGATCTTTGCTTTCCTATGATGGAAGTCAACTCTATAACTAGAAGCATTCAACTATGCAACACTCAATAAATTATAATTAAGATCATCAACCCAATATACATTGTCACATCTGATCTTGTCAGTCAAGTTAACTGATCCTTTCCCTTTAACAAGACATGGTGCATCATTACCAAATTTAACATAACCGTCATTACACTAATCTAGGGTCTCAAATTTATCTTTATCACCAGTCATGTGATGTGAAAAAACACTATCAATAATCCAATGATCACCTTTACTCATATAATAAATTAGTGCAGTTTTCTCATCATCATCAGAATCATCTTTCATAGCAACATACACAACTTCTATATCATTTTCATCAGAATTATTAGAATCATTGTCAGAAGCTTTTTCAGCTATATAACAAGATTTCTTACCTTTGTCTTTTTAATCCTTATAATTTCTAAAGTCTCAGTCATCCTTTCTGTGTTTGTACTTGGTGTCTCTTCTTTCATCTTTGTCATCCTTGTCGGGACATCTAGCAGCAATATGACCAACTTTTTTACATGAAAAACAAATGATAGGAAGTTTACCTTTGAATTTTCCTTTTCCTCTAGATATTCTTTTTTCCATGAGTGCTTCAAGTTCTTTCAGATCATCATTTGTAGTGTTGCTATCACTGTTCACACATTTCTTTCCTTTCTTTGATTTGTTAAGGACCAACTAGGATCTGAATGCAGATTCAATAGCTTGTGGAATGTAGTTATCAAAATTTGACATCTCAAATGCAGTAAGTCTACCTACCAGACATTCCAAAGTCAAATTATTATTAGGATTACATCTTAACTCTTGAATTGCAGAGACTCTAATAGCATATACAAGAAGAAGTGTTCTCAGTACCTTGCTCATAATGGTGTTATTATCAATGGTTCCCCTTGCTCCTCTTATAGCATTTACAACTTCCTTTATCCTACCATAGTATTGAACTATATTTTCTCCTTCTTGCATTTTCATTTTATCAAACTTACCTCTCAAGCTTTCAGATTTGGCTCTCAGTACATTTGTATCACCTCCATAGATAGTTTCTAGGGCATCCTACATCTGATTTACATTTGTGCAGTTCTTTATGTCTTGAAACTTATGATAGTTCAACGATGATGCAATCTCCAACATTGCTTTATTGTGCTCCTACTTTTCTCTTAACTGTGCAGCTATGGCAGGTATAGTGGGGGAAAAATAATCATGTTCAATATAGTGCTTAGCAGAATCACCAATACCAGCCAGATGCAACTTCATCAAAATTTTCCATGCAGGGAAGTTATCTTTGTTCAACTTTGATACCTCCTTTTTATACATCTTGATCTTTTGCTCCAAGTACCTTCAAACAGTTTTCAAGAGACCAATGCTCTGATACCAATTGTTAGAATGAATTCAGAATAACTGATTGGGGGGGGTGAATCAGTTATCCTTAGGTCTAGATGTGCGCATTTAAAATTTATATCAATTTGAACAACTCAGATCTTCTCAGCATCAATAATATAAAATAACAACATACATATGCAATTTACTATTCAGATGTAATCAGCTTGTAGAAACTTAACATTAAAACACAACATAAACATTCACACAAGTTGAGACCAGAATTTAACATGGAAACCCAATATGGGAAAAAAACACCAATAACATGCTATCAACTTTTCACTCTTCTGAAGTAAGATCTTTTAGGAGCCAACCCTATTAAAGGTTACAAAATACATTGCTAAATGTGACTTGGTTAAAGGATTTAATCACCCTGTCAAGAGTGGCCTTGTTAGAGGACTTAGAACATTCCACTTGAATGTCACCTTGCTAAAAGGATTTATACAATGACTGTTAGGTCAACTTGGTTAAAGGACTTTGATTGATACAATGGTTAGAAAGTAATTAGCAAGTGTGATCTGATACATACAACTTACTTTGCAAATCCATATCCAATTCAGCTATAATTCTAATTCACTAAGTGGCCTCCATTCTCATTTCAATCTTTAGATCTGCTTGGAAAACCTTCAAGCAATCACGTTCGCAACTCTCTGCTTCTCTGTTCATCCTTCACTACTAGATCATGCTAATTAGTCAATTAACTATGCAATCCTCTTGCATACTCTGCATACATAGCATACATTATGAATAACCCCCTAAGGTTATCATATACCTCTTCATCTAGGTCAGATAAATCATTTTTCGCTTAATCAAGATGGTAGATCTTAGGTTAGGTCAGATCCAACAAATCTTTCCATCTTTACATTTAATTTATTTCTCTAAAGCAATCACAACTTAAATCTTTCATCAATGCATTAATTACGGTTACCCGTGTATTTACATAGTGTCGATCAATATTGCTTATCCTTAATTAACTTTACATATCCTAATAAAATCAATTATGTCAGCTAGAGATCTCAAATCTCAATTATTACAAAATACTATTGCTCGGCCGACATAGTGTTCTTCCGCTCTGTCATCACTGGTTTCCTAAGCAATTTACTAGTGCTTTGTCATTACTGACTTTGCTCAACATTTTACTAGTGCTCGACACAAACTGTTCATAGTAAACTATCATCGAAAGATAAACAACACATTACTTTGCCGATGTGCCAAATGAACAAGTACCCTTGTCATTTCCCATAACTCAACCATTCCACTTAGTCTTCTTGTTAAATCTCCATCATCAATCAATAGATATGGTACTCAAATAGATAGCAATAGTCTCACCAGTTAAGGTTTGACATCAATGACAAAACAACAATTGTTTCCATTGAAGCTTTCCAACACTCGGATCTTCGTGAAATTTAAAATAAAAGCATTTGACATCAAAATATTATTTGGCTTTTCCTCTGATTGAGAAAAATTGAAAGTTTAAATTAATATTTCAAACGAGCTCTGATGTTAGTGAAATTTAAAATGGAAGCATTTGGCATTAAAATATTAGGTGTGTTTTCCTCTGATTGTGCAAAATTGAAATTTTTTTGTGACACGGTTTACGTTTGGGAGAAAAATTGAAACTTTAAAATAATATTTCAAACAAGCTTGGATATTCATGAAATTTAAAATGGAAATATTTGACATCCAAATATTAGGTGGGTTTTCCTCTGATTGAGAAAAATTGAAACTTTGAATTAATATTTCAAACGAGCTCCGATCTTCGTGAAATTTAAATAGGAATCATTTGACATCAAAATATTAGGTGGGTTTTCCTCTGATTATGTAAAATTGTAACTTGAAATTAATATTTTGAACGAGCTCGGATCTCTGTGAAATTTAAAATAGAAGCCTTTGACATAAAAAAATTTGGTGGGTTTTCCTCTGATTGAGCAAAATTGAAACTGAAAATTAATATTTCAAATGAGATCATTTCTTCGTGAAATTTAAAATGGAAGAATTTGACATTAAAATATTAGGTGGGTTTTCCTCTAATTGTGTAAAATTGAAAATTTAAATTAATATTTCAAACGAGCTAGGATCTCCATGAAATTTAAAATAGAAGCATTTGACATCAAAATGTTAGGTGGGTTTTCCTTTGATTGAGCAAAATTGAAAGTTTAAATTAATATTTCAAATGAGCTCTGATGTTTGTGAAATTTAAAATGGAAGCATTTAACATGAAAATATTAGGTGGGTTTTCCTCTGATTGTGAAAAATTGAAACTTTAAATTAATATTTCAAACGAGCTTCGATCTTCATGAAATTTAAAATGGAAGAATTTGACATCAAAATATCAAGTGGCTTTCCTCTGATTATGTAAACTTGAAACTTGAAATGAGTATTTCAAACAGGCTCAGATCTATGTGAAATTTAAAACAGAGGCATTTGACATCAAAATATTAGGTGGGTTTTTCTCTGATTGAGCAAAATTGAAACTTTAAATTAATATTTCAAACAAGATCTGATCTTCGTGAAATTTAAAATGAAAGCATTTGACATTAAAATATAAGGCGGGTTTTCCTCTGATTGTGTAAAATTGAAACATTAAATTAATATTTCAAATGAGCTTGGATCTTCGTGAAATTTAAAATAGAAGCATTTCACATCAAAATATTAGGTGGGTTTTCCTCTGATTCAGCAAAATTGAAATTTTAAATTAATATTTCAAATGAGCTCCATTGTTCGTGAAATTTAAAATGGAAGCATTTGACATCAAAATATTATGTGGGTTTTCCTCTGATTGAGAAAAAATGAAACTTTGAATTAATATTTCAAATGAGCTCCGATCTTCATGAAAATTAAATTGGAAGCATTTGACATCAAAATATTAGGTGGGTTTTCCTCTGATTGTGTAAAATTGAAACTTGAAATTAATATTTCTAACGAGCTCAGATCTCCATGAAATTTAAAATAGAAACATTTGACATCAAAATATTAGGTGGGTTTTCCCTAGATTGAGCGAAATTGAAAGTTTAAATTAATATTTCAAATGAGCTTTAATGTTTGTGAAATTTAAAATTGAAGCATTTGACATCAAAATATTAGGTGGGTTTTCCTCTTTGAGCAAAATTGAAACTTTTTTGTGACACATTTTACGTCCGAAGAAAAATTGAAACTTTAAATTAATATTTCAAACAAGCTCAGATCTTCGTGAAATTTAAAATGGAAGAATTAGACATCAAAATATTAGGTGGGTTTTCGTTTGATTGAGAAAAATTGAAACTTTAAATTAATATTTCAAATGAGCTCTGATCTTCATGAAATTTAAATTGGAAGCATTTGACAACAAAATATTAGGCGGGTTTTCATCTGATTGTGTAAAATTGAAATTTGAAATTAATATTTCAAACGAGCTTAGATCTCGATGAAATTTAAAATAGAAGCATTTGACATCAAAATATTAGGTGGGTTTTTCCTCTGATTGAGCAAAATTGAAACTTAAAATTAATATTTCAAACGAGCTCAGATCTCCATTAAATTTAAAATAGAAGCATTTGACATCAAAATATTAGGTGGGTTTTCCTCTGATTGAGAAAAATTGAAAGTTTAAACTAATATTTCAAACGAGCTCCTATGTTCATGAAATTTAAAATAGATGCATTTAACACCAAAATATTAGGTAGGTTTTCCTCTGATTGTGCAAAATTGAAACTTTTTTGTGACACATTTTACGTCCGGGGGAAAATTTGAAACTTTAAATTAATATTTCAAACAAGCTTGGATCTTGGTGAAATTTACAATTGAAGCATTTGACATCAAAATATTAGGTGGGTTTTCCTCTGATTGAGCAAAATTGAAACTTTAAATTAATATTTCAAACGAGCTTCGATCTTCATGAAATTTAAATTGAAAGGATTTGACATCAAAATATTAGGTGGGTTTTCCTCTGATTGTGTAAAATTGAAACTTGAAATTAATATTTCAAACGAGCTTGGATCTCCATGAAATTTAAAATAGAAGCATTTGACATCAAAATATTAGGTGAGTTTTCCTCTGATTGAGTAAAATTGAAACTTTAAATTAATATTTCAAACGAGATCTGATCTTCATGATATTTAAAATGGAAGCATTCGACATTAAAATATTTGGTTGGTTTTCCTCTGATTATGTTAAATTGAAACTTTAAATTAATATTTCAAACGAACTTGGATCTCCATGAAATTTAAAATAGAAACATTTGACATCAAAATATTAGGTGGGTTTTCATCTGATTGAGAAAAATTTAATGTTTAAATTAATTTTTTAAAGGAGCTCTTATGTTCGTGAAATTTAAAATGGAAGCATTTGACATCAAAATATTAGGTGGGTTTTCCTTTGATTGTGCAAAATTGAAAATTTTTTGTTATAAGTTTTACGTCTGGGAGAAAAATTGAAACTTTAAATTAATATTTCAAACGAGCTCGGATCTTCGTGAAATTTAAAATGGAAGCATTCAACATCAAAATATTAGGTGGGTTTCATCTGATTCAGCAAAATTGAAACTTTGAATTAATATCTCAAACAAGCTCCGATCTTCGTGAAATTTAAATTGGAAGCATTTGACATCAAAATATTTGCTGGGTTTTCCTCCGATTGTGTAAAATTGAAACGTGAAATTAATATTTCAAACAAGCTTAAATCTCCATGAAATTTAAAATTGAAGCATTTGACATCAAAATATTAGGTGGTTTTTCTTCTGATTGAGAAAAATTGAAACTTTAAATTAATATTTCAAACAAGATCCGATCTTCAGGAAATTTAAAATGGAAGCATTTGACATTAAAATATTAGGTGGGGTTTCCTCTGATTGTGTAAAATTGATACTTTAAATTAACATTTCAAATGAGCACAGATCTTCATGAAATTTAAAATGGAAGCTTTTGACATCAAAATATTAGGTGGGTTTTCCTCTGATTGAGAAAAATTGAAACTCAAAATTAATATTTCAAACAAGCTCGGATCTTCCTGAAATTTAAAATGGAAGCATTTGAAATCAAAATATTAGGTGGGTTTTCCTCTGATTGTGTAAAATTTTAAATTTAAATTAATATTTCAAATGAGCTCAGATTTCCATGAAATGTAAAATAGAAGCATTTGACATAAAAATATTAGGTGGGTTTTCCTCTGATTGTGCAAAATTGAAACTTTTTTGGGACACATTTTACGTCCAGGAGCAAAATTGAAACTTTAAATTAATATTTCAAATGAGCTTGGATCTTCGTGAAATTTAAAATGGAAGCATTTGACATCAAAATATTAGGTGGGTTTTCCTCACATTAAGCAAAATTGAAACATTAAATTAATATTTTAAACGAGCTCTGATCTTCGTGAAATTTAAATTCGAAGCATTTGACATCAAAATATTAGGTGGGTTTGCCTCTGACTGAGAAAAATTGAATGTTTAAATTAATATTTCAAATGAGCTCTGATGTTTGTGAAATTTAAAATGGAAGAATTTGAGATCAAAATATTAGGTGGGTTTTCCTCTGATTGTGCAAAATTGAAACTTTTTTGTGATACATTTTATGTTCGGGAGCAAAATTGAAACTTTAATTTAATATTTCAAATGAGCTCAGATCTTCATGAAATTTAAAATGGAAGCATTTGACATCAAAATTTTAGGTGGGCCTCTGATTGAGAAAAATTGAAACTTTGAATTAATATTTCAAACGAGCTCCGATCTTCGTGAAATTCAAATTGGATGCATTTGACATCAAAATATTAGGTGGGTTTTCATTTGATTGTGTAAAATTGAAACTTGAAATTAATATTTCAAATGCGCTCAGATCTTTGTGAACTTTAAAATGGAAGCATTTGACATCAAAATATTAGGTGGGTTTTCTTCTAATTGAGCAAAATTGAAACTTTAAATTAATATTTCAAACGAGATCCGATCTTTGGGAAATTTAAAATAGAAGCATTTGTCATTAAAATATTAGGTGGGGTTTCCTCTAATTGTGTAAAATTGAAACTTTAAATTAATATTTCAAACAAGCTCGAATCTCTGTGAAATTTAAAATAGAAGAATTTGACATCAAAATATTATGTGGGTTTTCCTCTGATTGAGAAAAATTAAAAGTTTAAATTAATATTTCAAACGAGCTCCGATGTTCATAAAATTTAAAATGGAAGCATTTGACATCAAAATATTACGTGGGTTTTTGCTCTGATTATGCAAAATTAAAACTTTTTTGTGACACGTTTTACGTCTGGGAACAAAATTGAAACTTTGAATTAATATTTCAAACGAGCTCGGATCTTCGTGAAATTTAAAATGGAAGCATTCTACATCAAAATATTAGGTGGGTTTTCCTCTGATTGAGAAAAATTGAAATTTTAAATTAATATTTCAAAGGAGCTCCGATATTTGTGAAATTTAAATTGGAAGCATTTGTCAACAAGATATTAGGTGGGTTTTCTTCTGATTGTGTAAAATTGAAACTTCAAATTAATATTTCAAACAAGCTCAGATTTCTGTGAAATTTAAAATAAAAGCATTTGACATCAAAATATTAGGTGAGTTTTCCTCTTATTGAGAAAAAGTGAAACTTTAAATTAATATTTCATACGAGATACGATCTTCATGAAATTTAAAATGGAAGCATTTGACATTAAAATATTAGGTGGGTTTTCTTCTGATTGTGTAAAATTGAAACTTTAAATTAATATATAAAATGAGCTCGGATCTCTGTGAAATTTAAAATAGAAGCATTTGACATCAAAATATTTGAGGGGTTTTCCTCTGATTCAGCAAAATTGAAATTTTAAATTAATATTTCAAATGAGCTTCGATGTTCATGAAATTTAAAATGGAAGCATTTGACATCAAAATATTAGGTGGGTTTTCCTCTGATTGAGAAAAATTGAAACTTTTTTGTGACACGTTTTACGTCTGGAGCATAATTGAAACTTTAAATTAATATTTCAAACGAGTTCAGATCTTCATGAAATTTAAAATGGAAGCATTTGACATCAAAATATTAGGTTTTTTCCTTTGATTGAGCAAAATTGAAACTTTAAAACAATATTTCAAATGATCTCCGATATTTGTGAAATTTAAATTGTAAGCATTTGACAACAAAATATTAGGTGGGTTTTCCTCTGATTGTGTAAAATTGAAAGTTGAAATTAATATTTCAAACCAGCTTGGATCTCCGTGAAATTTAAAATAGAAGCATTTGACATCAAAATATTAGGTGAGTTTTCCTCTGATTGAGCAAAAGTGAAACTTTAAATTAATTTTTCAAATGAGATACTATCTTCATGAAATTTAAAATGGAAGCATTTGACATTAAAATATTAGGTGGGTTTTCCTCTGATTATGTAAATTGAAACTTTAAATTAATATTTCAAACGAGCTCAGATCTCCATGAAATTTAAAATAGAAGCATTTGACATCAAAATATTAGGTGGGTTTTCCTTTGATTGAGCGAAATTGAGAGTTGAAATTAATATTTGAAACGATCTCCGATGTTCATGAAATTTAAAATGGAAGCATTTGAAATCAAAATATTAGGTGGGTTTCCCTCTGATTGAGCAAAATTGAAATTTTTTTGTGACACATTTTACGTCTAGAGCAAAATTGAATCTTTAAATTAAAATTTCAAATGAGCTCGGATCTTTGTGAAATTTAAAATGGAAGCATTTGACATTAAAATATTAGGTGGGTTTTCCTCTGATTGAGAAAATTGAAACTTTAAATTAATATTTCAAACGAGCTTTGATATTTGTGAAATTTAAATTGGAAGCATTTGATAACAGAATATTAGGTGGGTTTTCCTTTGATTGTGTAAAATTGAAACTTCAAATTAATATTTCAAACAAGCTTGGATCTCCGTGAGATTTAAAATAGAAGCATTTGACATCAAGATATTAGGTGAGTTTTCCTCTAATTGAGCAAAACTTAAACTTTAAATTAATATTTTAAATGAGATACGATCTTTGTGAAATTTAAAATGGAAGCATTTGACATTAAAATATTAGGTGGGTTTTCCTCTGATTGTGTAAAATTGAAACTTTAAATTAATATTTCCAATGAGCTTGGATCTCTGTGAAATTTAAAATAGAAGCATTTGACATCAAAATATTAGGTGGGTTTTCCTCTGATTGAGTGAAATTGAAAGTTTAAATTAATATTTAAAATGATCTCCGATGTTCATGAAATTTAAAATGGAAGCATTTAACATCAAAATATTAGGTGGGTTTTCCTCTGATTGAGAAAAATTGAAACTTTTTTATGACGGGTTTTACGTCTGGAGCAAAATTGAAATTTTAAATTAATATTTCAAACTAGCTCGGATCTTCGTGAAATTTAAAATGGAAGAATTTGACATCAAAATATTAGTTGGGATTTCCTCTGATTGAGAAAAGTTTAAACTTTAAATTAATATTTCAAACGAGCTTCGATCTTTGTGAAATTTAGATTGGAAGCATTTGACATCAAAATATTAGGTGGGTTTTTCTCTGATTGTGTAAAATCAAAACTTGAAATTAATATTTTAAACAAGCTTGGATCTCCGTGGAATTTAAAATAGAAGCATTTGAAATCAAAATATTAGGTGGGGTTTCCTCTGATTGAGCAAAATTGAAACTTTAAATTTATATTTCAAACGAGATTTGATCTTCATGAAATTTAATATGGAAGCATTTGACATTAAAATATTAGGTGGGTTTTCCTCTTATTGTGTAAAATTGAAACTTTAAATTAATATTTAAAATGAGCTCAGATCTCGATGAAATGTAAAATAGAAGCATTGTACATCAAAATATTAGGTGGGTTTTCCTCTGATTGAGCAAAATTGAAAGTTTAAATTAATATTTCAAACGAGCTCTGATGTTTGTGAAATTTAAAATGGAAGCATTTGACGTCAAAATATTCGGTGGTTTTTCCTCTAATTGTGCAAAATTGAAACTTTTTTATGACACATTTTACGTCCGAGAGCAAAATTGAAACTTTAAATTAATATTTCAAACGAGCTTGGATCTTCATGAAATTTAAAATCAAACCATTTGACATCAAAATATTAGGTGGGTTTTCCTCTGATTGAGCAAAATTGAAACTTTAAATTAATATTTCAAACGAGTTCTGATCTTCATGAAATTTAAATTGGAAGCATTTGACATCAAAATATTAGGTGGGTTTGTTAGGATTAATTTAGAATAATTTAGAGGGGGGGTGAATCAGTTATCCTTAGGTGCAGATGTGTGCATATAAAACTTTAAACCAACTTCAACAACTCAAATCCACTCGACAGTAATAAATAGCAAAAGTGTGCAGTTTACTGTACTAATGAAATAAGCTTTTAGAAAATTAACAGTAAAACGCAACAATAACATTCACACATTTTGACACCATGATTTAACGTGGAAACCCAATATGGGAAAAACCATCATTAACATGCTACCAAAATTTCACTCTCCTGAAGTGATGCCCTATGAGGAGATAACCCTGTTAAAGGTTACAAAACACACTGTCAAATGTGACCTGGTTAAAGGATTTAATCACCCTGTCAGGAGTGGCCTTGTAATACCTACCCCTTTGTCTATCTACCTGTGTCAGTTTCTTATCCCTTTTAGACCATAATATGTATGTGTTAGCTCTTTTAGGTGATTTTAAGGATATTCATGCGTTACTTTTTAGTATGTTATTGATCTATTATTATCATGTAGTATCTTTTGTGTATATGCAATTTAAGGTTATTTAATGATGCTTATGTATATGTTAGGATTTCATTTCAGTTATGGTTTCTAACAATATTGACCTTAGATTTATATGCACATGGATCATTGTATGTTTTCATTACTGTTTGATGTACTTGGTATGGTATGGGACAGAGTCATAGTTACTTGCTTCGGTGAGATCCACACAATAACCTAGTCTCAACCATTTTCTACAAGATGATATATGTATGCATGCTCATCTTGTGATGACAGGTTTGCAGGTACCAGGCTAGGTCTTCCCTGAATTGGTAGGAGTGAGCGTTATCACATTAATCTCAATGGTAAGAGAGGGGAGATAGTTTTCAGGTCCAAATCCTATCCTAAACCTAATTTTCCTAAGTTAGTGGACAAGTATTTGTTTTGACTACCCTGACCAAATTTGTATAGTTGATAGGAATTTGTGTATCCCTTTCCTTGAGCATGGTTGATTTTTCTTATTTTCAGTTTCAGGTGCTCGATATGATTATTTGAGTGTTATATCATGTTATTTATTTAATTGAATATTATTGCAATTAGTTATTAAATATAAGGTATTTAATTAATTGAAAATTAAATTAAATACCTATGTTTAATTAAAAGTTTAATTAAAGTGCAATTATTTAATATTAATATTTAATTGAATATTAGAGTAAATATGCTTTTATGCTTAATTAAATAATTAAATATTAAGTTACATGGATAATTGTGCTTTGAATATTTAAGTTATTTAAATTAATATTTTATTAATTACATGTGCAAAATTGGTTGAAAAAGTATTTTCAAACTCTACAGATCTCAGCTTGAATTTAGGAGTTAAAGTTGAGTTGTGTAAGTAATTAGATATTTTAATTATTAATTGTTATTTTCTTTCAATTTTGGAGAGGAGTCCTTTTAGGAGTTAACTGAATGTGTTGTCATTAGGGTTTGCTTGATTATGGGAAATGGATCCTCATTAGGGGGATTCTTCTCTCATTTGAAGATAACAGGTTTTTGGGAGCATTTTTGGAAGCTTTGGTGTGTGCTTGATTTTGGAGCATAATTTGGGAATTCTCCTTACTTGGATTTTACATGGTGTGTTCTTCAATAGATTTTGAGGTAGGGTCTTGTTCATGTCAATTTTGGTTTTTTGGATCCTTGTCTTCTATGCATTCGGAGAACTAAGATTCCTTTGTTTGGTCGTTACTTGCTTGATTATTCTGTGTGTTTGAAGTTTTCAATTGGAAAGTAATGTTTTAGATCAATTTCATGTTTTACTCAAGCTTGCATGTCAGATCTGTGCTTGTGTGTATTAGGGTTTTCTAATTTGAATATATTGTTGAAAAGGGTGTTTTTGGAAACCTAGATCCTTAATGCTTGTAGGAAAAAATATATTACCCTAGTAAGGAAGTGCTGTCAAAATTTTATCAAATAAATCCCTATGAATCTCCTAGAAAATGAAAAATTAAATTACACTATAGTTGGAACTATAGTAGAGGGAAAAATTAATGCTTGGAAATTAATTTCCTTAGTAGAAAAATCAATTCCTTAAAAAAAAACTTAATTGTTTTCAAAAGTTTGTCCTCTCTGTTAAAAAAAAAAAAATACAGAAGGTGAAAATAATTCACCAGTCATTGAAAAAAAAAATGCTTAATGATATTCCATTTTCAGAATTAAAAAAAAAAACAAAAAAGCCTAGATCCATTTCCAAAATTTGTTTTTTGAAAAAAAAAAATTAAAATTAAAAAAAATTTGATAGGGCATGTGGGGGCCACCACCTCCCCCACCCCCTAAGAGCATGGGGCTTGCTGCTGGTGCGACAGCCAAGACGCTAGCACGACAGATGGAGCTACCGGCGTGGTAGTCAAGGTGCCGACCAGGCTATGGCCACCGTGGCCCTTCCTTTAAGGAAGGAGCCCACGGGGTTTAAGTAATAGGGTGGGGTCCACGGGACCCCCCCAAGATATTTTAATTTAAACTTTTTTTAAATAGTTTTTATTTTATATGTTATAAAATTTAGTTTTTATTTTATTTAATTCAGATTTAATTAATTTCAATTAGTATTGTTAAATTGAATTAGTTTTAAATAATTTTAAATTAACATGATTTATTTAAATTTAGTTTTAAATTATTAAATTATGTTTTAATTAATGTGAAGGATATTTAATATAGTTTAGATATATATGTATATATTAATTTTATTAATATATATTTGTATATATTAAATTATATTGTAAATAAATATGTTGTAATATACAATGTAAATATGTTTAAACTATTTAAATGATATTTTTAAGTATGTTTTAAAATGGAAGATTAAATTAAAATATGGTTATATGTTTTAGGAACATATGATTATTAGGGAGAAATTTCAATTGATGAAGCAAATATTAGTATTAATGAAATCATAGTTTTAAGAGATAAGCGTGTTAGAGAGATTTCATCATATGCAAGTTATTTGATTAGGGAAAAAGAGAGAATTAGTGTTGGATTAATATTGATGCCTTTTAAATCATATTCTCATTTTGATGTAATTTTAGCTAAGTTGGTAATTGTTTTCTGGATGTATTTATATGTGGTTTTTATAAATAGATCTGAAGGGAAGGTTAACATTTTTGCCAATTTGGATTATTTAATTATTTCTAGATAGTAATTTAAGTGAATAAATGAATTTGCATAATTAAGAATTATAAATTTGTTTATTCTTACGTTAACACCTTATTTAATTTAATGCTTTCTGAGTATGAAGTTGTTATTCCATGATGTGTCTAGAGTGTGTGATTAAATAAATTCATGTATTCTTTTATGTAGACATGATTTCGGGTATTTGTTGGGTTAGATGACCCTAGGATTTAAATCTAGAGGTTTTTAGGATTGTACTTTCTTTATGATGTTAGTTGTGATTATATGAGTATATCATGGTCCTGATTTCCTAAACCCAACCTAATTCTTTTGTGATGTGCTTTATGGTCTTATGAGGATACTGTGGTTATTGTTTGATTAGTTGAGTACCTGTGTGCTCCTAAATGGGCAGGATGTGATTTGTGGTTATGTATATCTTCATGTCTTGATCTTGAGCCTAGGTAGGTTAACTAAGTGTATAGTGGGGAAGTGGCTTGCAATAGGGGTTTAGGACTCTAAGTGGTTACTAGGTAAACCCATTGGCAAGTTACTTAATAAGTGAAAATATGATACATTAAAGGGGTTTAAAAGGAACTAATAAGATGTCTAAGTCTCTACCCATGCCTTGA
>MU223226.1:2315757-2352988 GCA_018584345.1 Thuja plicata
CTACGTGAAAGGATCACCGAGCCACATAGTGTCACCTGGAGGCCAGGGTCAAGAGGTACTACTAGAGTTACCTTCAAGGTTGGACTTATGTGATGACACTTCCCTATATACAGCTTAGGTTATCCTACGTGTGTCGGTTGCATTTGGTGTTATTTAGTATTCTTTGTTATGGTTTGATTGCTTCTAGGATCTTCCTTTGCATTGAAGTATGAGGTCATGTGTACCTTATTTTGTGTTTTTATTGTATACCCCGTGTGATGGGCCTATTACTATCTCCTCAGCATGGTGGGAGTGGACCTTTGGTTCCACGTGGTCCGGTGGTAGTGGTTCTTATTACCATTGAGATTCTGACGGAGTCTTCTTCATGCTTGGATGTTCTTTGATGCAGTTCTATCTTCTGATTCCTTTGGAGACTGGTTCAGTTTCATGAGTTGTATATTTGTACCATATGTGTTTAATGGTTATCATCCTTTGGAGGATGCATTGTATTGATTATTATGTATTATTACATACCCTACAAATTGTGTAGTGGATGTTGATTAGGTAGTATACCTTCTGGTATCAGTTGTATATGTAATCATTTATTATGGGATGTATGTAAGTGGTTTCAGATTATATAACCTTTATGTCAGTTCTTTATTATTGTAATTGTAGATTAGTTTGTTTAAGTAATTCTACGTCAAGGAACCCTCGAGGAATGTTAATCATGTATGAGTTGTATTTCATGTATGTCATGTACTTCATTGTGTTTCTTCCGCGTTGTTATTAATAAATATTTAAAAAAAAATTATTCCATGATCTTAGTGTCGTGTTTAGGTTAAGTTCTCCTAGGTTCCCTGGCGGGGCATTACAGGCCTTGTTAGAGGACTTAGAAAATTCCAATATGAATGTCACCTTGTTGAAAGGATTTATACAATGACTGTTAGGTCAACCTGGTTAAAGGATTTGAATTGATACAATGGTTAGAAAGTAATCAGCAGGTGTGATCTGATACATACAACTTACTTTGCAAATCTAGATCTAGTTTCAACTCTTAATGCTAATTCACTGAGTGGCTTCCATTTACATCTCAAACTTTAGATCTGCTTGGAAATCCATCAAGCAATCTCTCTCTGCTTCTCTGCTCAACCTTCTCTGCTAAGTCTTGCCAATCAGTCAATTAACCATGCAATTATTTTCATTCAACTTCTCCTTCATCTTGGATACTATAACAATAACCACAATAGGTTATATTATACCTCTTCATCTAGATCACATAAATATTTTTCCGCTTAATCAAGATTGTAGATCTTAGGTTAGGTCAGATCCAATGGATCTTTTCATCATTACATTTAATTTACTTCTCCAATACAGTCATTAATTAAACATTGAATCCATGGGCTAATAACAGTTTCCCATGTATTAAATGAATGTGGACCAATATTAATTAATAATGCATATCCCAATGGAATCAACTATGTTGGCCATAGATCTCAAATCTCATCAATAAACAAAATAATATTGCTCGGCTTTCTCTATCTCCCTCGACATTTCACTGGTGCTCGGCATCATCTTTGCTTTGCTCAGCATCATCTTTTGCTTTGCTCAGTATCGACTTTGCTTTGCTCGGCATTGACCTTCCAGTGAACTATCAATGATAGATAAACAACATATCACTTTGCCAAAGTGCCAAATGATCAAGTACACTGGTGTATACTCATAACTCAACCATTTTCTTGGTCTTCTTGTTATCCCATTCTTTTCAAATCTTCATCAATCAATGGATAAGGTACACAAACATACAACAATAATCTCACCAGTTAAGGTTTGACATCAATGACAAAATAACAATTGTCTATATTGTAGAAATATTTCCAACAATCTCCCTCTTTGGCATTGATGGCAACACTTAAACTAAAAAACAAATTCCAACCAAAGTTACCATACAATCCAAAAAGTGTATGTGTTCCTGATTAAAACATTTGATGCAACAGTACCATTCCAAACTAGTTAGCCTCAGCTAGGGGAATTACCCCTAATTTACCTCTTAGATACTCATGAGAATCCTTGGGTAATGCTTTTGTAAATATGTCTGCCAACTGTTCCTTAGCATTCACATATTCCAATCTCACTTCCTTCTTCTGAACTAGCTCCCTCAAGTAATGATACTTGATAGCTATATGTTTTGTCTTAGAGTGCATTCCAAGATTTTTAGAAATATTAATGGCACTTGTGTTATCAAAATATATGACAAATGTTTCCGATTGAGAAAAATTGAAACTTTAAATTAATATTTCAAACAAGATCTGATCTTTGTGAAATTTAAAATGGAAGCATTTTACATTAAAATATTAGGTGGGTTTTCCTCTGATTGCGTAAAACTGAAACTTTAAATTAATATTTCAAATGAGCTCGGATCTCCATGAAATTTAAAATAGAAGCATTTGACATCAAAATATTAGGTGGGTTTTCCTCTAATTGAGCAAAATTGAAAGTTTAAATTAATATTTGAAATGAGCTCCCATGTTCATGAAATTTAAAATGGAAGCATTTGACATGAAATATTCGGTGGGTTTTTCTCTGATTGTGCAAAATTGAAACTTTTTTGTGACACATTTTACGTCTAGGAGCAAAATTGAAACTTTATATTAATATTCCAAATGAGCTCAGATCTTCGTGAAATTTAAAATGGAAGCATTTGACATCAAAATATTAGGTGTGTTTTCCTCTGATTGAGCAAAATTGAAACTTTAAATTAATATTTCAAACGAACTCCGATCTTTGTGAAATTTAAATTGGAAGCATTTGACATCAAAATATTAGGTGGGGTTTCCTCTGATTGAGAAAAATTGAAACTTTAAATTAATATTTAAAACAAGCTCCGATTTTCATGAAATTTAAATTGGAAGCATTTGACATCAAAATATTAGGTGGGTTTTCCTTTGATTGAGCAAAATTGAAAGTTTAAATTAATATTTCAAATGAGCTCTGATATTCATGAAATTTAAAATGGAAGCATTTGACATCAAAATATTAGGACAACTTTCCTCTAATTGTGCAAAATTGATACTTTTTTGTAATACATTTTACGTTTGGGAGAAAAATTGAAACTTTAAATTAATATTTCAAATGAGCTCGGATCTTCGTGAAATTTAAAATGGAAGGATTTGATATCAAAATATTAGGTGGGTTTTCTTCTGATTGAGAAAAATTCAAACTTTAAATTAATATTTCAAATGAGCTCCAATCTTCGTGCAATTTAAATTGCATGCATTTAACATCAAAATATTAGGTGGGTTTTCCTCTTATTGTGTCAAATTGAAATTTGAAATTAATATTTCAAACGAGGTTGGCTCTCTGAGAAATTTAAAATAGAAGCATTTGACATCAAAATATTAGGTGGGTTTTCCTCTGATTGAGCAAAATTGAAAATTTAAATTAATATTTCAAATGAGATCTGATCTTTGTAAAATTTAAAATGGAAGCATTTGACATTAAAATATTAGGTGGGTTTTCCTCTGATTGTCTAAAATTGAAACTTTAACTTATTATTTCAAATGAGCTCAGATCTCCGTGAAATTTTAAAATAGAAGCATTTGAAATCAAAATATTAGGTGGGTTTTCCTCTGATTGAGAAAAATTAAAAGTTTAAATTAATATTTCAAACGAGATCCGGTATTCATGAAATTTAAAATGGAATCATTTCAAATCAAAACATAAGGTGGGTTTTCCTCTGATTGTGCAAAATTGAAACTTTTTTGTGACACGTTTTACGTCCGGGAGAAAAATTTAAACTTTAAATTAATATTTCAAATGAGCTTGAATATTCATGAAATTTAAAATGGAAGAATTTGACATCAAAATATTAGGCGGGTTTTCCTTTGATTGAGAAAAATTGAAACTTTAAATTAATATTTCCAACAAGGACCAATCATCATGAAATTTAAATTGGAAGCATTTGACATCAAAATATTAGGTGGGTTTTCCTTTGATTATGTAAAATTGAAACTAAAAATTAATATTTCACATGAGCTCAGATCTCTGTGAAATTTAAAATAGAAGCATTTGACATCAAAATATTAGGTGGGTTTTCCTTTGATTGAGCAAAATAGAAATTTTTAATTAATTTCAAACGAGATCCGATCTTCGTGAAATTCAAAATGTAAGCATTTGACATTAAAATATTAGGTGGGTTTTCCTTGGATTATGTAAAATTGAAACTTTAAATTAATATTTCAAATAATCTCGGATCTCAGTGAAATTTAAAATAGAAGTATTTGCCATCAAAATATTAGGTGGGTTTTCCTCTAATTGAGAAAAATTGAAAGTTTAAATTAATATTTCAAATGAGCTCTGATGTTCTTTAAATTATAAATAGAAGCATTTGACATCAAAATATTAGGTGGGTTTTCCTCATATTGTGCAAAATTGAAACTTTTTTGTGACACATTTTACATCTGGGAGAAAAATAGAAACTTAAAATAATATTTCAAATGAGCTCGGATCTTCGTGAAATTTAAGTTGGAAGCATTTGACATCAAAATATTAGGTGGGTTTTCCTTTGATTGAGCAAAATTGAAACTTTAAATTAATATTTCAAACAAGCTCTGATCTTCATGAAAATTAAATTGGAAGCATTTGACATCAAAATATTAGGTGGGTTTTCCTCTGATTGTGTAAAATTGAAACTTGAAATTAATATTTCAAACGAGCTTGAATCTCTGTGAAATTTAAAATAGAAGCATTTGACATCAAAATATTAGGTGTGTTTTCCTGTGATTGAGAAAAATTGAAGTTTTAAACTTATATTTCATAAGAGATCCGATCTTCGTGAAATTTAAAATGGAAGCATTTAACATTAAAGTATTAGGTGGGTTTTTCTCTAATATTGTAAAATTGAAACTTTAAACTAATATTTCAAACGAGCTCAGATCTCTATGAAATTTAAAATAGAGGCATTTGACATCAAAATATTAGGTGGGTTTTCCTCTGATTGAGAAAAATCTAAAGTTTAAATTAATATTTCAAACGAGCTCCGATGTTTGTGAAATTTAAAATGGAAGCATTTGACATCAAAATATTAGGCGGGTTTTCCTCTGATTGTGCAAAATTGAAACATTTTTGTGACACGATTTACGTCTGGGAGCAAAATTGAAAATTTAAATTAATATTTCAAACGAGCTCAGATCTTTTTGAAATTTAAACTGGAAGCATTCGATATCAAAATATTATGTGGGTTTTCCTTTGATTGATCAAAATTGAAACTTTAAATTAATATTTCAGACGAGCTTTGATCTTCATGAAATTTAAATTGGAATCATTTGACATCAAAATATTATATGGGTTTTCCTTTGATTGTGCAAAATTGAAACTTGAAATTAATATTTCAAATGAGCTCAAATCTCTGTCAAATTTAAAATAGAAGAATTTGATATCAAAATATTAGGTGGGTTTTCCTTTGATTGAGCAAAATTGAAACTTTAAATTAATAATATTTCAAACGAGATCCGATCTTCATGAAATTTAAAAAGGAAACATTTGACATTAAAATATTAGGTGGGTTTTCCTCAGATTGTGTAATATTGAAACTTTAAATTAATATTTCAAATGAGCTCTGATCTCCGTGAAATTTAAAATAGAATCTTTTTTATTAGGTGGGTTTTCCTCTGATTGAGAAAAATTGAAAGTTTAAATTAGTATTTTAAACGAACTCTGATGTTCGTGAAATTTAAAATGGAAGAATTTTGGCATTAAAATATTAGGTGGGTTTTCCTCTGATTGTGCAAAATTGAAACTTTTTTGTGACGTGGTTTACGTCCTAGAGAAAAATTTATATTTCAAATGAGCTCGGACCTTCATGAAATTTAAAATGGAAGCATTTGACATTAAAATATTAGGTGGGCTTTCGTTTGATTAAGAAAAATAGAAACTTTAAATTAATGTTTCAAACAAGCTCCAATCTTCGTAAAATTTAAATTGGAATCATTTGACATCAAAATATTAGTTGGGTTTTCCTCTGATTGTGTAAGATTGAAACTTGAAATTAATATTTCAAATGAGCTCAGATCTCTGTGAAATTTAGAATAGAAGCATTTGACATCAAAATATTAGGTGGGTTTTCCTCTGATTGACCAAAATTGAAACTTTAAATTAATATTTCAAAAGAGATCCTATCTTTCTGAAATTTAAAATGGAAGCGTTTGACAATAAAATATTAGGTGGGTTTTCCTCTGATTGTGTAAAATTGAAACTTTAAATTAATATTTCATACGAGCTTCGATCTTTGTGATATTTAAAATAGAACCATTTGACATTAAAATACTAGGTGGTTTTCCTATGATTGGGCAAAATTGAAAGTTTAAATTAATATTTGAAATGAGCTCTGATGTTCATGAAATTTAAAATGGAAGCATTTGACATCAAAATATTAGGTGGTTTTTCCTCTGATTGTGCAAAATTTAAACTTTTTTGTGACACATTTTACCTCAGGGAGCATAATTGAAACTTTAAATTAATATTTAAAATGAGCTCAGATCTTCATAAAATTTATAATGAAAGCATTTGACATCAAAATATTAGGTGGGTTTTCCTCTAATTGAGAAAAATTAAAACTTTAAATTAATATTTCAAACGAGCTCCGATCTTCGTGAAATTTAAATTCAAAGTATTTGACAACAAAATATTAGGTGGCCTTTCCTCTGATTGTGTAAAATTGAAACTTCAAATTAATATTTCAAACGAGCTTGGATCTTCGTGAAATTTAAAATAGAAGCATTTGACATCAAAATATTAGGTGGGTTTTCTTCTAAGTGAGCAAAATTGAAACTTTAAATTAATATTTCAAATGAGATCCGATCTTCATGAAATTTAAAGTGGAAGAATTTGACATAAAAAATTTAGGTGGGTTTTCCTCTGATTGTGTAAAATAGAAACTTTAAATTAATATTTCAAACGAGCTTGAATCTCCGTGAAATTTAAAATTGAAGCATTTGATATCAAAATATTAGTTGGGTTTTCCTCTGATTGAGCATAATTGAAAGTTTAAATTAATTTTTCAAACGAGCTTCGATGTTCATGAAATTCAAAATGCAAGCATTTGACATGAAAATATTAGGTGGGTTTTCCTCTATTTGTGCAAAATTGAAACTTTTTTGTGACACATTTTACGTCTGGGAGCAAAATTGAAACTTTAAATTAATATTTCAAACGAGCTCGGATCTTCATGAAATTTAAAATAGAAGCATTTGACATCAAAATATTAGGTGGGTTTTCCTCTGATTGAGAAAAATTGAAACTTTAAATTAATATTTCAAACGAACTTCTATCTTCGTGAAATTTAAATTGGAAGCATTTGACATCAAAATATTAGGTGGGCTTTCCTCTAATTGTGTAAAATTGAATCTTGAAATTAATATTTCAAACGAGCTCGGATCTCTATGAAATTTAAAATAGAAGCATTTGACATCAAAATATTAGGTGGGTTTTCCTCTTATTGAACAAAATTGAAACTTTAAATTAATATTTCAAACGAGATCCGATCTTCATGAAATTTAAAATAGGAGCATTTGAGATTAAAATATTAGGTGGGTTTTCCTTTGATTATGTAAAATTGGAACTTAAAATTAATATTTCAAATGAGCTTGGATCTCTATGAAATTTAAAATAGAAGCATTTGACATCAAAATATTAGGTGGCTTTTCCTCTGATTAAGCAAAATTGAAAGTTTAAATTAATATTTCAAACGAGCTCTGATGTTCTTGAAATTTAAAATGGAAGCATTTGGCATCAAAATATTAGGTGGGTTTACCTCTGATTGTGCAAAATTGAAATTTTTTTGTGACATGGTTTACGTCTGAGAGTAAAATTGAAACTTTAAATTAATATTTCAAACATACTCACATCTTTCTGAAATTTATAATGGAAGCATTTGATATCAAAATATTAGGTGGGTTTTCCTTTTATTGAGTAAAATTGAAACTTTAAATTAATATTTCAAATAAGCTCTGATCTTTGTGAAACTTAAATTGAAAGCATTTGACATCAAAATATTAGGTGGGTTTTCCTCTGATTGTGTAAAATTGAAACTTCAAATTAATATTTTAAATGAGCTCACATCTCTGTGAAATTTAAAATAAAAGCATTTGACATCAAAGTATTAGGTGGGTTTTCCAGTGATTGAGCAAAATTGAAACTTTAAAATAATATTTCAAACAAGATATGATCTTCATGAAATTTAAACTGGGAGAATTTGACATTAAAATATTATGTGGGTTTTCCTCTGATTGTGTAAAATGGAAACTTTAAATTAATATTTCAAATGAGCTTGGTGATGACATGTAACTGATTGAATGTTTGAAGATGTCAATTTTTATGATCATACAAGGAATTAAATTAGTTAATGTATTGTATTTTCATTGATGTCAACTTAATGTATTTTGTATGGTCATGGATATAATTCCAAAGACTTCAAAAAATTGATAAATCAAACGCTATGCAATCAGTAATGCATATAAGTCAAGTATTCACTAAGTCAATACATACACCGATGTAGTGCATGCCGACGGTCAGAGTAAAAGAGCTAAGTCATAGTGTTTCCTAACAAGAAAATGCACAACATTATCGATGACCATAGTTACAGTGTTGCCTGATGAGCAAACCACAGAGTAACCTGACGGAAAGGATTTTAGTGTTGGCCGACGGAAAAGACAAGGATGGAGATCGTGATGACAACTGAAGTCACATCGACAGAACAGTCAATTATCACCAATGACTAGCTAAATTATTGATCAATAGAACAAAGAGTTTAGAAAATGAAAAAATGCTTAGCTGGCAAGAGTTAAAGATAGAGTTAATTAATACCTATCATTTTTTTAATCATCCAGATAAAACTGTAGATAAGTAATTGATTTAATGAGACAGAAGCATGAGCACAACAGCATGACGATAGAGCTCGCTTACTCACTCTTCGATGTTGATTTTGAAGATGTCAAAACCTACAAGAATGCAAAGAAAATGTGGGACAAATTGAAGCTTGTACCTGGTGGTGACAAGAATGTTCTGAGAGCGAAGGAAGAAAGCATTAGAGGAAAGTTTGATGATCTCAGAACTAAAGAAGGTTAAAACATCACTCAGTACAACGCAAGAATCAAAGAGGTAGTCAATGCTATCCAAGGAGTTGGAGGTGTACTAGATGAAGATACAGTGGTAAGTAAAATTCTAAGAACCTTACTGCCTACTTATGTTATTAGAGTATTTGTCATTCAAGAAATTATGAGAGCAGTAGAAAATAGAAATATTACTCTATAAAGTTTTATTGGGAGACTGATTTCATTTGAAATGAATAACTTTGATAATAATGTCTAACCAAACATAGAGTCTGCATTCAAAACTTCTATGAGAATAAGTAGATCAAGTCATAAAAACACTATGAGAAAAGATAGTGATAGTGAAAGTGAAGAAGATGATCTTGATGAAATTGAAGCACTTATGGCTAGAAGAATGCAGAGAGGCAAAGGCAAATACAAAGGTAAATTACCACTTATTTGTTTTAATTGCAAAGAGATTGGAAACTTTGCTACAAGATGTACTAATAAAAGAAAAGATGACAGAAGTAATGACAGATCATTTGAAAAGAAGTCTGACAGAGGTGATTACAAAAGCTACTAATAATCAGAAAGAAGAGATACCTGAGACTATAAGGACAAAGGAAAGAAGGCCAGTTACCTAGAAAAATGCAAAGATGAAGATACTAACACCAAATCTGATGAAGACATTGAGATGGTATTTGTAGTAGTAAAAGATGATTCAAATGATGATGAAGAAAGGTATGTAGAAATAGCTCTCATATCTAAAGTTAGTAAAAAGGATGTTTGGATCATAGATAGTGGCTGCACTCACCATATGACCAGTGATAAAAAAAAGTTTGAGAATTTTCAATACTATAAAGGTGGTTCAGTAAGAATGGGTAATGATACAGCTTGTCTAGTTGAAGGTAGAGGAACTATTATGTTGAATAACCAGATAAAATCTAAAAAATATTATTGGGTAAATGGATTGAATTATAATCTATAGAGTGTTTCTTAGTTGAATAATTTAGGTCACAAAGTAGCATTTGAAAATAAGAAGGCAAAGATCTTCAATAAATTAGGAAATCTAGTTGGTACCAGTGAGCAAACAAAAGGTAACTTATTCTATCTAAATAATACTGTCACCACTTGTTTGATTGCTACAAATGAAGACATATGGTTGTGGTACAAAAGATTGTGTCATGTGAATTTTTACAACATGATAAATATTAGTAAAAAGAGAAACGTCAGAGGCTTACTGACGATGACCAAGCCCGACAACATCATGTCTAAAAATTGTCAAAAAGGTAAGATGACAAAGTCTAGTTTTAAAAGCAAAACCCATATATCTGATGGAATTCTAGAATTAGTCAATACGGATTTATGTGGACCCATGAGGACAAAGAGTTATTATGGAGATAGATATTTTATTCTCTTTGTTGATGACTTTTTTAGAATGATGATAGTCATGTTTCTAAAAGATAAATCAGAATCATTCAAGGCTTTTAAATGGTACAAAGCAATGGTAGAGAAACAAAGTGGTAAGGAACTAAAATGCTTAAGATCAGATAGAGGAGGGGAATTTATTTTAGATGAATTCACTAACTATTGTAATGACCATGGAATCAAAAGACAGGTCTCTGCACAAAGAACACCACAAAAAAATAGAATTGCTGAAAGAAGGAACAAATCCATAGTTGATTGTGCAAGGACACTGATGATAAAGAAAGGCATCACCCAAATATTCTTGAGGGAAGTTGTTTACAAATTGAATAGAGTACAATTGAAGAAAGACACCAAAAAGACACCTTATGAGCTTTGGTATGGATATACACCCAATGTAAGTTACTTCAAAATTTTTGGTAGTCAATGTTATATCTTAAAAGATGATAGAAATGGAAAAATTGACTCCAAGAGTGATGAGGGAATCTTTCTAGGGTATTCAACCAAGAAAAAGGCTTATAAATTTCTAAACAAAGTCTCTAAAAAAATTGTTGAAAGTGCAAATGTAAAGATAGATGAATTTGCAGAGAAGAATGAAAAAGAAAGCACTAAAGAACCCAATGACTACAATAGGTTTACTTACAATGAGGAACCTAACACTCTACCTGACCAACAATGCAGAGCTCCCGAGCAACATATCATTGCACTCGAGCATCAGGGTGCAAATATTGATGATCAGAATATTGCTCAAAATCATGCACAAAGTGATGGAGAATAGAATGAAGAATAAAATGATGATAGAGATGATAGACAAAGAGATGAACCTGTACTAGCAAGATATGTTAAAAGGAACCATCCATAGAACTAGATCATAAGAGACAAGAATCCAGCAACGGGAACCAAAAGTAAGACTCTAAATACAAGATGTCTTATTTGTGATTATGAGCCCAAATCTGTCAATGTTGCACTAGATAATGATGAATGGATAAGTGCTATGAAAGAAGAGATTGAGAAGATAGAGAAAAACAAGACATGGACACTTGTACCAAGACCATATGACAAGAATGTCATGGATACAAAATGGATATTTATGAATAAGCTGAATGAGAATGGAGAAGTCATAAGAAATAAAGCAAGACTAGTATGCAAGGGGTATGCACAAGAAGTGATTGACTATGGAGAAACCTTTCCACCCGTTGCTAGGCTAGAAGGAGTAAGAATATTACTTGCTTATGCTGCATATAAAGGATTCAAGGTATATCAAATGGACGTCAAGTCTACATTCCTGAATGGAATTATTGAGGAAGAGGTATACATTGAGCAACTAGAAGGGTTTGTTGATCCAGACAAGAGGAACATGGTATGTAGATTACAAAAATCCTTGTATGGATTGAAAAAGGCACCCCGAGCCTGGTATGAAAGACTTCATTCTTATCTCATAAGTATGGGATTTGTAAGGACTAGTGAAAATAGTAATCTTTATTTGAAGGAAGATATTGATGCTTTGTTGATGACATCATATTTGGAGGCAATGATATGGTGTGCAAATCATTTGAAAATGATATGAGAAAATAATTTGAGATTTCTATGTTTGGAGAGATCAAGTTGTTTCTTGGTCTACATATCATGCAACAAGATGAAGGTATTTTCATTACACAATCCAATTACATCAAGGAAGTACTAAAAATATTCAAGATGGAAGAATCCAAACCAGTTGGAACACCGATGGCTATTGAATGTAAGCTAAAAAAGGAGGACAAGTCATCATAAGTAAATCAAACTTTGTACATATCTATGATTGGCAAACTCATGTATGTTATACATACTAGACCAGATATTGCACATGTAGTAGGGATAGTTGCTAGATTTTTTGCTAATCCTAGATAATCACATATGAATGCTATGAAAAGAATCCTAAGATATATGAAGGATACCAAGGAATATGGCTTATGGTATAAGAGAGAAGGAAAAATTGAACTTAAGGTCTTTACCAACATTGATTTGGGCTAGAAATATTGATGACTAAAAGAGAACAACTAGAGCAGCATTCTTTATGGGTGACATACTTGTCACATGGATCAAAAAGAAACAAGGATGCATCTCACAATCTACTATAGAGGTAGAGTATGTTGTTGTTGCTATAATCTACTCAAATATTGCATGGATCAAACAATTACTGGAAGGTATGCATATGCAAATCAATGATTATCTATTGTGACAATACCATTGCAATAAAAATTTCCAAAAATCTAGTCATGCATGCTAAAACAAAACATATTGCCATCAAGTATCATTATTTGAGAGAACAAGTTCAGGAAAAGGAAGTGATACTTGAGTATGTGCAATCAAAGGAACAATTTGCTGATATCTTCACCAAGCCACTGTCCAAGGATGTATTTGAGTACTTGAGAAAGAGACTAGGGGTCAGACCCTTGTCTACTAGTCAGTAAGATGAATAGAATACTACACCAGCCCACATATTACCATAATATCATTCATGTTGATGCAAGAAGAGAGATGGAGTTCAAAGATACATCTATAGACAACAAGGTATTTATCTACTCTGAGCAACAGAGTCATTACCGATGGATTGGGAAATTCAAGGAATATATTATGGATAGAAAGGATCCACTTGACATAATTGTCAAAAGCTTGTTTGAAAAGATAAGATGTTTGGAATTAATGTTAAAGGGAGATATATAACTCATTATCATACTGATCTAATAAAGGGAGAAATTATATCCATCACAGTATCCAAAGGGAGAGAAGCAATCAGAAAGGGAGAGTACATACAAAGGAAGAGAATTGTTGTCAAGGGACATCAAAGAAAGGAGAACAGTCAAAGAGAGAGAATTTGACATAGAAGGTAAATAGGTCACATCAGAGAAAGAAAAGATTGAACACCTATCTAGTGAAGGGATTGAAGACAGACATAAAGTAGCAAAGAATCAAATCAAAGCTATTTGAACTTACCAAAAGCCAGACATTTGTAAAAGTTACATTAGGAAAGCTTGATGAAACTATATATTTCATATTGTATTAGCAATAGTATAGTATGATAATGTAGTATGTTGCCATCAATGCCAAAGGGAGATATTGATGACATGTAATTGATTGAATGTTTGAAGATGTTAAGTTGATGATCATACAAGGCATTAAATTAGTTAATATATTGTATTGTCATTGATGTCAACTTAATGTATTCTATATGGTCATGGATATAATGCCAAAGACTTCAAAGAAATGATGAATCAAAAGCTATGCTATCAGTAATGCATATAAGTCAAGTATTCACTAAGTTAATACATAAATCAATGGAGTGCATGCCAGCAGTCAGAGTAAAAGAGCTAAGTCACAATGTTGCCCAACGAGCAAATGCACAATATTACCAACGAGCAGAGTTACAATGTTTCCTGACGAGAAAACCACAGAGTAAACTGACAAAAATAATTTCAGTATTTCCCAATGGAAAATACAATGATGGAGATCCCAATGAAAAATGAAGCCACACTAACAAAATAGTCAGTTATCATTGATGACTAACTGAAGTGTTGACTGATAGAACAAAGAGTTGAGAAAATGACAAAATGCTTAGCTGTCAAGAGCTAAAGATAGAGTTAACTGATACTTATCATTGTTTTAATCATCTAGATAAAACCAGAGATAAGTAATTGATTTAAAGCTGCTTTGTCTAGTTGGCAAGAAGATCTCTACAAGATCAAACTGTAGATTTTCTTTAAATCTATTGGAAAGAATTGTGGAACAAGCCAAGGATCAAGAAAGCCAAGAAAAGAGGAAATCATGTCTATATAGAGACAAACCCAATTCACTATGAATTGGTGTGTGGGGTGAAAGAGAGAAGAGGGAAGATGCTGAAGTAAATCTGAAGGAGAAGAAAGTCTTCTTGCAGTTCTGATCAATAAGCTAAGGATAGAGCTGGATTCTACAGACACTGAGAAACAATGAAACAAGCATCACATAGAAGAACAAGTGTGGAGCAAAGGTATATATTTGACTATATTGATCAGTGAATTAATGGACCTACAATAGATCTGAAAATCTGCAATTGAGTTGTATGTATGAACAAATCATTAGTATTTAATTTTTACCATTGAAGCATATAAGCCTATTAACAAAGAAGGAATTAAAAGTCTTTTTAAATTGAAATACATCCCAAGGAGTATCAAAAAGTTTGATCACAAAAGTTGAATTGGATATGCCTGATACCTATTGACATGCCAAGTGAGTATTTGATCAAGGATGGTAGCATTAGATGCCAGATACTAGTTGACAAACTATTTATAAATCCTCTAAGAAGGTCACACCTAAGAGTGTGTTTGGAACCTTTAACAGGGTTGGCTCTTAACACAGATCACTTTAAAAGAGTGAAAATTTGGGGTACCGGTCCCAGTTGTTTTTACCTTAACAGGGTCTCCACGTTAAAAATTCATGTGTTATGTGTGTATGATTCATTTCTTTACTATTTTGTATCTTACATAGTTAATTTTTGATTCATCGATATACTCAGCATATTTACTGTGTTTCGGTAAATAGGTGACTTCTTATTGGTAATCATACAGAATAGAGATTTAACAAAGCAATCTGACAAGTAGTAAATTCATATAAGTATTTCAAGGTATTCATCTTGTAGGACAGAAGATAACTAGAGGCATAATCTGTGGTTATAATTTTTAAGGGTTGATTTAAGGATTAATTTTTGAGGCCACTAATTCACCCCCCTATCAGTAATTACTAATACTCGGATCTTTGTGAAATTTAAAATAGAAGCATTTGACATCAAAATATTAGGTGGGTTTTCCTCTGATTGAGAAAAATTGAAAGTTTAAATTTTTTATTTCAAATGAGCTTCGGTGTTCGTGAAATTTAAAATGGAAGCATTTGAAATCAAAATATTAGGTGGGTTTTCCTCTTATTGTGCAAAATTGAAACTTTTTTGTGACACAGTTTACGTCTGGGAGCAAGATTGAAACTTTAAATTAATATTCCAAATGAGCTCGGATCTTCATGAAATTTGAAAAGGAGGCATTTGACATCAAAATATTAGGTGGGTTTTCCTTTGATTGAGCAAAATTGAAACTTTAAATTAATATTTTAAACGAGCTCTGATCTTCATGAAATTTAAATTGGAAGCATTTGACATTAAAATATTAGGTGGGTTTTCCTCTGATTTTGTAAAATTGAAACTTGAAATTAATATTTCAAACGAGCTAGGATCTCCGTGAAATTTAAAATAGAAGCATTTAACATCAAAATATTAGGTGGGTTTTCCTTTGATTGACCAAAATAGAAACTTAAAATTAATATTTCAAACGAGATCCAATCTTCATGAAATTTAAAATGAAAGCATTTAACATTAAAATATTAGGTGGGTTTTCCTCTGATTGTGTAAAATTGAAACTTTAAATTAATATTTAAAACGAGCTCGGATCTCCGTGAAATTTTAAATAGAAGCATTTGACATAAAAATATTACGTGGCTTTTCCTCTGATTGAGCAAAATTGAAAGTTTAAATTAATATTGCAAATGAGCTTCGATGTTCGTGAAATTTAAAATGGAAGCATTTTGGCATCAAAATATAAGGTGAGTTTTCCTCTGATTGTGCAAAATTGAAACTTTTTTGTGACAAGGTTTACGACCGGGAGCAAAATTGAAACTTTAAATTAATATTTCAAATGAGCTCAGATCTTCATGAAATTTAAAATGGACAAATTTGACATCAAAATTTTAGGTGGGTTTTCCTCTGATTGAGCAAAATTGAAACTTTAAATTAATATTTCAAACAAGCTTCGATCTTCGTTAAATTTAAAATCGAAGCATTTGACATTAAAATATTACGTGGGTTTTCCTCTGATTGTGTAAAATTGAAACTTAAAATTAATATTTCAAACAAGCTTGGATCTTCGTGAAATTTAAAATAGAAGCATTTGACATCAAAATATTAGGTGGGTTTTCCTCTAATTGAGCAAAATTGGAAATTTAAATAAATATTTCAAACGAGATCTGATCTTTGTAAAATTTAAAATGGATGCATTTGACATTAAAATATTAGGTGGGTTTTCCTCTGATTGTGTAAAATTGAAACTTTAAATTAATATTTCAAACAAGCTCGGATCTCTGTGAAATTTAAAATAGAAGCATTTGACATCAAAATATTAGGTGGGTTTTTGTCTGATTGAGAAAAATTGAAATTTTAAATTAATATTTGAAACGAACTCCGATGTTCGTGAAATTTAAAATGGAAGCATTTGACATCAAAATATTAGGTGGGTTTTACTCTGATTGTGCAAAATTGAAACTTTTTTGTGACAAATTTTACGTCCGAGAGCAAAATTAAAACTTTAAATTAATATTTCAAATGAGCTCAGATCTTCATGAAATTTAAAATGGAAGCATTTGACATCAAAATATTAGGTGGGTTTTCCTCTGATTGATCAAAATTGAAACTTTAAATTAATATTTCAAATGAGCTCCGATCTTCATGAAATTTAAATTGAAACCATTTGACATTAAAATATTAGGTGAGTTTTCCTCTAATTGTGTAAAATTGAAACTTGAAATTCATATTTCAAACAAGCTCAGATGTCCATGAAATTTAAAATGGAAGCATTTGACATCAAAATATTAGGTGGGTTCTTGTCTGATTGAGAAAAATTGAAATTTTAAATTAATATTTGAAACGAGCTCCGATGTTCGTGAAATTTAAAATGGAAGCATTTGACATCAAAATATTAGGTGGGTTTTACTCTGATTGTGCAAAATTGAAACTTATTTGTGACAAGTTTTACGTCCGAGAGCAAAATTAAAACTTTAAATTAATATTTCAAATGAGCTCAGATCTTCGTGAAATTTAAAATGGAAGCATTTGACATCAAAATATTAGGTGGGTTTTCCTCTGATTGATCAAAATTGAAACTTTAAATTAATATTTCAAATGAGCTCTGATCTTCATGAAATTTAAATTGAAACCATTTGACATTAAAATATTAGGTGAGTTTTCCTCTAATTGTGTAAAATTGAAACTTGAAATTCATATTTCAAACAAGCTCAGATCTCCGTGAAATTTAAAATAGAAGCATTTGACATCAAAATATTAGGTGGGTTTTCCTCTGATTGAGAAAAATTTAAAATTTAAATCAATATTGCAAACGAGATCCGATGTTCGTGAAATTTAAAATGGAAGAATTTGACATCAAAATATTAGGTGGGTTTTCCTCTGATTGTGCAAAAATTGAAACTTTTGTTGACACATTTTACGTCTGGAAGCAAAATTGAAACTTTAAATTAATATTTCAAACGAGCTTGGATCTTTGTGAAATTTAAAATGGAAGCATTTGACATCAAAATATTAGGTGGGTTTTCCTCTGATTGACCAAAATTGAAACTTTAAATTAATCTTTCAAATGAGCTCCGATCTTCGTGAAATTTAAATTGGAAGCATTTGACATCAAAATATCAGGTGGGCTTTCCCCTGATTGTGTAAAATTGAAACTTGAAATTAATATTTCAAACGAGCTCGGATCTTCGTGAAATTTGAAATAGAAGCATTTGACATCAAAATATTAGGTGGGCTTTCCTCTGATTGAGCATAATTGAAACTTTAAATTTACATTTCAAATGAGATTTGATCTTCACAAAATTTAAAATGGAAGCATTTGATATTAAAATATTACGCGGGTTTCCATCTGATTGTGTAAAATTGAAACATTAAATTAATATTTCAAACGAGCTTCGATGTTCATGAAATTTGAAATGGAAGCATTTGACATCAAAATATTAGGTGGGTTTTCCTCTGATTGTGCAAAATTGAAACTTTTTTGTGACACTTTCTACGTTCGGGAGCAAAATTGAAACTTTAAATTAATATTTCAAATGAGCTCAGATCTTCCTGAAATTTAAAATGGAAGCATTTAACATCAAAATATTAGGTGGGTTTTCCTCTGATTGAGAAAAATTGAAACTTTAATTTAATATTTCAAATTAGCTCTGATCTTCGTAAAATTTAAATTGGAAGCATTTGACATCAAAATATTAGGTGGGCTTTCCTCTTATTGTGTAAAATTGAAACTTGAAATTAATATTTCAAATGAGCTTGAATCTCTGTGAAATTTAAAATAGAAGCATTTGACATCAAAATATTAGGTGCATTTTCGTCTCATTGAGAAAAATTGAAACTTTAAATTAATATGTCAAACGAGATCCGATCTTCGTGAAATTTAAAATGGAAGCATTTGACATTAAAATATTAGATGGGCTTTCCTCTAGCTGTGTAAAATGGAAAATTTAATTAATATTTCAAACGCGCTTGGATTTCTGTGAAATTTAAAATAGAAGCATTTGACCTCAAAAAATTAGGTGGGTTTTCCTCTGAATGAGAAAAATTGAAAGTTTAAATTAATATTTCAAATGAGTTCTGATGTTCATGAAATTTAAAATGGAAGCATTTGACATCAAAATATTAGGTGGGTTTTCCTCTGATTGTGCAAAATTGAAACTTTTTTGTGACACATTTTACGTTCGGGAGCAAAATTGAAACTTTAAATTAATATTTCAAATGAGCTCGGATCTTCGTGAAATTTAAAATGGAAGCATTTGACATCAAAATAGTAGGTGGTTTTTCCTCTGATTGAGAAAAATTGAAACTTCAAATTAATATTTCAAATGAGATCTGATATTCGTGAAATTTAAAATGGAAGCATTTGACATTAAAATATTAGGTGGGTTTTCCTCTGACTGTGTAAAAGTGAAAATTTATATTAATATTTCAAACAATCTTAGATCTTCGTGAAATTTAAAATAGAAGCATTTGACATCAAATTATTAGTTGGGTTTTCCTCTGATTGGGCAAAATTGACAATTTAAATTAATATTTGAAATGAGCTCCGATGTTCATGAAATTTAAAATTGAAGAATTTCACATCAAAATATTAGGTGGGTTTTCCCCTGATTGGGAAAAATTAAAACTTTTTTGTGACACTTTTGCCCCTGGGAACAAAATTGAAATTTTAAATTAATATTTCAAACAAGCTCGGATCTTTGTGAAATTTAAAATGGAAGCATTTGACATCAAAATATTAGGTGGGTTTTCCTTTGATTGAGAAATATTGAAACTTTAAATTAATATTTAAAACAAGCTCCGATCTTCATGAATTTTAAATTGGAAGCATTTGACATCAAAATATTAGGTGGGTTTTCCTTTGATTGTGTAAAATTGAAAATTGAAATTAATATTTCAAATGAGCTCGAATCTCTGTGAAATTTAAAATAGAAGCATTTGACATTAAAATATTAGGTGTATTTTCCTCTAATTGAGCAAAATTGAAACTTTAAATTAATATTTCAAATGAGATCCGATCTTTTTGAAATTTAAAATGGAAGCATTTGACATTAAAATATTGAATGGGTTTTCCTCTGATTGTGTAAAATTCAAACTTTAAATTAATATTTCAAACAAGCTCGGATCTTCATGAAATTTAAAATAGAAGCATTTGACATCAAAATATTAGGTGGGTTTTCCTCTGATCTACCAAAATTGAAAATTTAAATTAATATTTCAAACGAGGTCCGATCTTTGTGAAATTTAAAATGGAAGCATTTGACATTAAAATATTAGGTGGGTTTTCCTCTGGTTATGTAAAATTGAAACTTTAAATTAATATATCAAATGAGCTCGGATCTCCGTGAAATTTTGAAATAGAAGCATTTGATATCAAAATATTAGGTGGGTATTCCTCTGATTGAGCAAAACTAAAACTTTAAATTAATATTTCAAACGAGCTTTGATGTTTGTGAAATTTAACATGAAAGCATTTCACATCAAAATAATAGGTGGGTTTCCCTCTGATTGTGAGAAATTGAAACTTTTTTGTGACATATCTTACGTTCGGGGGCAAAATTGAAACTTTAAATTAATATTTCAAACGAGCTCGTATCTTTGTGAAATTTAAAATGGAAGCATTTGACATCACAATATTAGGTGGGTTTTCCTCTGATTGAGAAAAATTAAAACTTTAAATTAATATTTCAAACGAGCTCCTATCTTCGTCAAATTTAAATTTGAAGCATTTTACATTAAAATATTAGGTGGGTTTTCCTCTGATTGTGTAAAACTAAAACTTGAAATTAATATTTCAAATGAACTTGGATCTCCATGAAATTTAAAATAGAAGCATTTGACATGAAAATATTCGGTGCGTTTTCCTCTAATTGAGTAAATTTGAAACTTTAAATTAATATTTCAAACAAGATTCGATCTTCGTGAAATTTAAAATGGAAGCATTTGACATTAAAATATTAAGTGGGTTTTCCTATGATTGTGTAAAATTGAAACTTTAAATTAATATTTCAAACAAGCTCGGATCTCCGTGAAATTTAAAATAGAAGCATTTGACATCAAAATATTAGGTGGGTTTTGCTCTGATTGAGCAAAATTGAAAGTTTAAATTAATATTTCAAACGATCTCCCATTTTTTGTGAAATTTAAAATGGAAGCATTTGACATCAAAATATTAGGTGGGTTTTCCTCTGATTGTGCAAAATTGAAACTTTTTATGACACATTTTACGTACGAGAGCAAAATTAAAACTTTAAATTAATATTTCAAACGAGATTGGATATTTGTGAAATTTAAAATGGAAGCATTTGACATCAAAATATTAGGTGGGTTTTCCTCTGATTGAGAAAAATTGAAACTATAAATTAATATTTCAAATGAGCTCTGATCTTCGTGAAATTTAAATTGGAAGCATTTGACTTCAAAATATTAGGTGGGTTTTCCTCTGATTGTGTAAAATAAAAGCTGAAATTAATATTTCAAACAAGCGTTGATCTTCGTGAAATTTTAAAAAGAAGCATTTCACATAAAAATATTAGATGGGTTTTCCTCTGATTCAGCAAAATTGAAACTTTAAATTAATATTTCAAACAAGATCTGATCTTCATGAAATTAAAAATGGAAGCATTTTACATCAAAATATTTGGTGGGTTTTCCTCTCATTCAGAAAAATTGAAAGTTTAAATTAATATTTCAAACGAGCTTGGATCTTTGTGAAATTTAAAAAGGAAGCATTTGACATCAAAATATTAGGTGGGTTTTCCTTTGATTGAGGAAAATTGAAATTTTAAATTAATATTTCAAACAAGCTACAATCTTCGTAAAATTTAAATTGGAAGCATTTGACATCAAAATATTAGGTGGGTTTTCCTCTGATTGTGTAAAATTGAAACTTGAAATTAGTATTTTAAACGAGCATGGATCTTCTTGAAATTTAAAATAGAAGCATTTGACATCAAAATATTAGGTGGGTTTTCCTCTGATTGAGCAAAATTGAAACTTAAAATTATTATTTCAAACGAGATATGATCTTCGTGAAATTTAAAATGGAAGCATTTGACATTAAAATATTAGGTGGGTTTTCCTTTGATTGCGTAAAATTGAAACTTTAAATTAATATTTCAAACAAGCTCGGATCTCCATGAAATTTAAAATAGAAGTGTCTGACATCAAAATATTAGGTGGGTTTTCCTCTGATGGAGCAAAACTAAAATTTTAAATTAATATTTCAAAAGAGCTCCGATGTTTGTGAAATTTAAAATAGAAGCATTTGACATCAAGATATTAGGTGGGTTTTCCTCTGATTGTGCAAAATTGAAACTTATTTGTGACGCGTTTTATGTCCGGGAGAAAAATTGAAACTTTAAATTAATATTTCAAACGAGCTTGGATCTTTGTGAAATTTAAAATGCAACCATTTGACATCAAAATATTAGGTGGGTTTTCCTCTAATTGAGAAAAATTGAAACTTTAAATTAATATTTCAAACGAGCTCCGATCTTTGTGAAATTTAAATTCGAAGCATTTGACATCAAAATATTAGGTGGGGTTTCCTCTAATTGTTTAAAATTGAAACTTGAAATTAATATTTCAAATGAGCTAGGATCTCTGTAAAATTTAAAATAGAAGCATTTGACATCAATATATTAGGTGGATTCTCTTCTGATTGAGAAAAATTGAAACTTTAAAATAATATTTCAAATGAGATCTGATCTTCGTGAAATTTAAAATGGAAGCATTTGAGATTAAAATATTAGGTGGGTTTTCCTCTGATTGTGTAAAATTGAAACTTCAAATTAATAGTTCAAATGAGCTCGGATCTTTGTCTAATTTAAAACGCAACCATTTGACATCAAAATATTAGGTGGGTTTTCCTGTGATTCAGCAAAATTTAAACTTTAAATTAATCCTTCAAACCAGCTCTGATCTTCATAAAATTTAAATTGGAAGCACTTGACATCAAAATATTAGGTTGGTTTTACTCTGATTGTGTAAAATTGAAACTTGAAATTAATATATATTAGGTAGGTTTTCCTCTGATTGAGAAAAATTGAAACTTTAAAATAATATTTCAAACAAGATTCAATCTTCATGAAATTAAAAATGGAAGCTTTTGAGATTAAAATATTAGGTGGGTTTTCCTCTGATTATGTAAAATTGAAACCTTAAATTAAAATTTCAAACAAGCTCGGATCTCCGTGGAATTTAAAATAGAAGCATTTGACATTAAAATATTAGGTGGGTTTTCCTTTGATTTAGCAAAATTGAAATTTTAAATTAATATTTCAAATGAGCTCCGATGTTCGTGAAATTTGAAATGGAAGCATTTGACACCAAAATATTAGGTGGGTTTTCCTCTGATTATGCAAAATTGAAACTTTTTTGTGACACGTTTTACGTCTGGGAGCAAATTTGAAACTTTAAATTAATATTCCAAATGAGCTCCAATCTTTGTCAAATTTAAAATGGAAGCATTTGACATCACAATATTAGGTGGGTTTTCCTCTGATTGAGCAAAACTGAAACTTTAAATTAATATTTCAAATGACCTCTGATCTTCATGAAATTTAAATTGGAAGCATTTGAAATCAAAATATTAGGTGGGTTTTCCTTTGATTCTGTAAAATCCAAACTTGAAATTAATATTTCAAATGAGCTTGGATCTTTGTGAAATTCAGAATAGAAGCATTTGACATCAAAATATTAGGTGGGTTTTCCTCTGATTGAGAAAAATTAAAACTTTAAATTAATATTTCAAACAAGATCCAATCTTCGTGAAATTTAAAATGGGAGCATTTGACATCAAAATATTAGGTCGATTTTCCTGAGATTGTATAAAATTGAAACTTTAAATTAATATTTCAAAAGAGCTCAGATCTCTATGAAATTTAAAATAGAAGCATTTGACATCGAAATATTAGGTGGCTTTTCCCCTGATTGAGCAAAATTGAAAGTTTAAATTAGTATTTCAAACGAGCTCCGATGTTCGTGAAATTTAAAATAGAATCATTTGGCATCAAAATATTAGGTGGGCTTTGCTCTAATTGTGCAAAATTGAAACTTTTTTGTGACATGTTTTACGTCCGAGAGCTAAATTGAAACTTTAAATTAATATTTCAAATGAGCTAGGATCTTCGTGAAATTTAAAATGGAAGCATTTGACATCAAAATATTAGGCGGGGTTTCCTCTCATTGAGAAAAATTGAAACTTTAAATTAATATTTCAAATGAGCTCCAATCTTCATGAAATTTAAATTGGAAGCATTTGACATCAAAATATTAGGTGGGTTTTCCTCTGATTGTGTAAAATTGAAACTTGAAATTAATATTTCAAACGATCTTGGATCTCCATGAAATTTTAAATAGAAGCATTTGACATCATAATATTAGGTGGGTTTTCCTCTGATTGAGCAAAATTGAAAGTTTAAATTAATATTTCAAACAAGCTATGATGTTCGTGAAATCTAAAATGGAAGCATTTGACATCAAAATATTAGGTGCGTTTTCCTCTAATTAGGCAAAATCAAAACTTTTTTGTGACACAGTTTACGTCCAGGAGCAAAATTGAAACTTTAAATTAATATTTAAAATGAGTTCGGATCTTCATGAAATTTAAAATGGAAGCATTTGACATCAAAATATTAGGTGAGATTTCCACTGATTGAGAAAAATTGAAAGTTTAAATTAATATTTCAAACAAGCTCTGATCTTCGTGAAATTTAAATTGGAAGCATTTGATATCAATATTACGTGGGTTTTCCTCTGATTGTGTAAAATTGAAACTTGAAATTAATATTTCAAATAAGCTCGGATCTCCATGAAATTTAAAATAGAAGCATTTGACATCAAAATATTAGGTGGGTTTTCCTCTGATTGAGTAAAATTCAAACATTAAATTAATATTTCAAACGAGATCAGATCTTTGTGAAATTTAAAATGGAAGGATTTGACATTAAAATATTACGTGGGTTTTCCTCTGATTGTGTAATAGTGAAACTTTAAATTAATATTTCAAATAAGCTCGGATCTTTGTGAAATTTAAAATAGAAGCATTTGACATCAAAATATTAGGTGGCTTTTCCTTTGGTTGAGCAAAATTGGAAGTTTAAATTAATATTTCAAACGAGCTCAAATGTTCATGAAATTTAAAATGGAAGCATTTTGGCATCAAAATATTAGGTGGGTTTTCCTCTGATTGAGCAAAATTGAAACTTTAAATTAATGTTTCAAACAAGCTCTGATCTTTGTGAAAATTAAATTGGAAGCATTTGACATCAAAATATTAGGTTGGTTTTCGTCTGATTGTGCAAAATTGAATCTTGAAATTAATATTTCAAATGAGCTCGGATCTCCGTGAAATTTAAAATGGAAGCATTTGATATTAAATTATTAGGTGTGTTTTCCTCTGATTGTGTAAAATATAAACTTTAAATTAATATTTCAAACGAGCTTCAATCTCTGTGAAATTTAAAATAGAAGCATTTGACATCAAAATATTAGGTGGGTTTTCCTCTGATTGAGCAAAATTAAAAGTTTAAATTAATATTTCAAACGAGCTTTGATGTTTGTGAAATTTAAAATGGAAGCATTTGACATCAAAATATTAGGTGGGTTTTCCTCTGATTGTGTAAAATTGAAACTTTTTTGTGACACGTTTTACTTCCAGGAGCAAAATTGAAACTTTAAATTAATATTTCAAATGAGCTCAGATCTTCGTGAAATTTAAAATGGAAGCATTTGACATCAAAATATTAGGTGGGTTTTCCTCTGATTGAGAAAAATGGAAACCTTAAATTAATATTTCAAATGAGCTCTGATCTTCGTGAAATTTAAATTGGAAGCATTTGACATCAAAATATTAGGTGGGCTTTCCTCTGATTGTGTAAAATTGAAACTTGAAATTAATATTTCAAATGAGCTCAAATCTCTGTGAAATTTAAAATAAAAGCATTTGACATAAAAATATTATTTGGGTTTTCCTCTGATTGAACGAAATTGAAACTTTAAATTAATATTTCAAATAAGATCCGATCTTCGTGAAATTTAAAATGTAAGCATTTGACATTAAACTATTAGGTGGGTTTTCCTCTGATTGTGTAAAATTGAAACTTTAAATTAATATTTCAAACAAGCTCGAATCTCCATGAAATTTAAAATAGAAGCATTTGACATCTAAATATTAGGTGGGTTTTCCTCTGATTTAGAAAAATTGAAATTTTAAATTAATATTTCAAACGAGCTCTGATGTTCATGAAATTTAAAATGGAAGCATTTGAAATCAAAATATTAGGTGGTTTTTCCTCTGATTGTGCAAAATTGAAACTTTAAATTAATATTTCAAACGAGCTCGTATCTTTGTGAAATCTAAAATGGAAGCATTTGACATCAAAATATTAGGTAGGTTTTTCTCTTATTGAGGAAAATTGAAACTTTAAATTAATATTTCAAACGAGCTCTGATCTTTGTGAAATTTTTATTAAAAGCATTTGACATCAAAATATTAGGTGCGCTTTCCTATGATTGTGTAAAATTGAAACTTGAAATTAATATTTCAAACGAGCTCGAATCTCCATGAAATTTAAAATAGAAGCATTTGGCATCAAAATATTAGGTGGGTTTGCCTCTGATTGAGCAAAATTGAAACTTTAAATTTATATTTCAAACAAGATCTAATCTTCTTGAAATTTAAAATGGAAGCATTTGACATTAAAATATTATGTGGGTTTTTCTCTAATTATGTAAAATTGAAACTTTAAATTAATATTAAAAAACAAGCTTGGATCTCCGTGAAATTTAAAATAAAAGCATTTGACATCAAAATATTAGGTGGGTTTTCCGCTGATTGATCAAAATTGAAAGTTTAAATTAATATTTCAAACGAGTTCTGATCTTCATGAAATTTAAAATGGAAGCCTTTGACATCAAAATATTAGGTGGGGTTCCCTCTGTTTGTGCAAAATTGCAACTTTTTTGTGATACATTTTATGTCTTGGAGGAAAATTAAAACTTTAAGTTAATATTACAAACGAGCTCGGATCTTCATGAAATTTAAAATGGAAGCATTTGACATCAAAATATTAGGTGGATTTTCCTATGATTGAGCAAAATTGAAACTTTAAATTAATATTTCAAACGAGCTCTGATCTTCATGAAATTTAAATTGGAAGCATTTGACATCAATATATTAGGTGGGCTTTTCTCTCATTGTGTAAAATTGAAACTTTAAATTAATATTTCAAAGGAGATCAGATCCTTGTGAAATTTAAAATAGAAGAACTTGGCATCAAAATATTAGATGGGCTTTCGTCTGATTGAGCAAAATTGAAAATTTAAATTAATATTTCAAACGAGATCCAATCTTTGTGAAATTTAAAATGGGAGCATTTGACATTAAAATATTAGATGGGTTTTCCTCTGATTGTGTAAAATTGAAACTTTAAATTAATATTTCAAACGAGCTTAGATCTCTGTGAAATTTAAAATAGAAGCATTTGACATCAAAATATTAGCTGGCTTTTCCTCTGATTAAGCAAAATTAAAACTTTAAATTATTATTTAAAACAAGCTTCGATCTTCATGAAATTTAAATTGGAAGCATTTGACATCTAAATATTAGGTGGGTTTTCCTCTGATTGTGTGAAATTGTTACTTCAAATTAATATTTCAAATGAGCTCGGATCTCTGTGAAATTTAAAATAGAAGCATTTGACATCAAAATATTAGGTGGCTTTTCCTCTTATTGAGAAAAATTGAAACTTTAAATTAATATATCAAACAAGATTTGATCTTTGTTAAATTTAAACTAGGAGCATTTGACATTAAAATATTAGGTGGGTTTCCCTCTGATTGTGTAAAATTGAAACTTTGAATTAATATTTCAAACGAGCTCTGTGATGACATGTAACTGATTGAATGTTTGAAGATGTTTAGTAGATGATCATACAAGGCATTAAATCAATTGAAGTATTGTATTGTCATTGATGTCAACTTAATGTATTATGTATGGTCATGGATATAATGCCAAAGACTTCAAAGAACCAATGAATCAAAGGTTGTGCTATCAGTAATGCATATAAGTCAAGTATTCACTAAGTGACTACATACACCGATGGAGTTCATGCCGATGATCTGAGTAAAAGAGCTAAGTCACAGTGTTTCTCGATGAGAAAATGCACAACATTAATGATGAGCAAAGTTACAGTGTTTCCTGATGAGCAAACCACAGAGTAACCCGACGAAAAGAATTTCATTGTTACCCGATGGAAAAGACAAGGATGGAGAGCTTGATGACAACTGAAGTAACACCAATATAATAGTCAGTTATCATCGATGACTAACTGAAGTGTTGACCGATAGAACAAAGAGTTTAGAAAATGACAAAATGCTTAGTTTTCAAGAGCTAAAGATAGAGTTAACTGATACTTATCATTGTTTTAATCATCCAAATAAAATTGGAGATAAGTAATTGATTTAAGGATTCTTTGTCAAGTTGGCAAGAAGATCTCTACGAGATCAAACTGGATATTTTCTTTAAATCTATTGGCAAGAATTGTGGAACACACCAAGGATCAAGAACGCCAAAAAAAGAGGAAATCATGTCTATATAGAGATAAACCCAATTCATTACAAATTGGTGTGTGGGGTGAAAGAGAGAAGAGGGAAGATGTTGAAGGAAATCTAAAGGAGAATAAAGTCTTCTTTCAATTCTGGTCAACAAGCTGAGGATAGAGATAGATTCTATAGACACTGACAAATAGTGAAACAAGCATCACAGAGCAGAAAAAAATGTGGAGCAAAGGTATATATTCGAATATATTGATCAGTGAAGTAATAGACCTATAATAGATCTGAAAATCTACAATTGATTTGTATGTATGAACAGATCATTAGTGTTTCAGTTTAACCATTAAAGCATATAAGCCTCTTAATAGAGTAGGACTTAAAAGTCTTTTTCAATTGAGATACATCCCAAGGAGTATCAAAATGTTTGATCACAAAAGTAGCATTGGATATGCCCGATACCTATTGACATGCCAAGTGAGTGTTTCATCAAGGATGGTAGCATTAGATGCCAGATACTAGTTGACAAACTATTTCTAAATCCTCTGTTGGAAAGATTGTTTTGAAAGCTATAATGGAAACAATTGTTGTTTTGTCATTGATGTCAAACCTTAACTGGTGAGACTATTTCTATCTATTTGAGTACCATATCTATTTGATTTGAAGAAAAAGATAACAAGAAGACCGAGGGAAATGATTGAGTTATGAGTAAACACAAGGGTACTTGATCTTTTGGCACATTGGCAAAGTGATATGTTGTTTATCTTTCACTGACAGTTCACAGTGAGGTTGATGCTGAGAAAGTGAAGTTGATGCCGAGTGAATCTAGTGATGGCCAAGCACTAGTGAAATGTCAAGGAATATAGAGGTGACCGAGCGGAAGAACATAGTGTTGACCGAGCAACAATATTTTGATAATTGATGAGATTTGAGATCTCTGGCCGACATTATTGAATTTATTGGAATATGTGAATTTTGTTATGGATATTTAATTTTGGTCATCATTAATTATATGCACGTGAAACTATTATTAACGTATGGATTCAAGATTTAGTTGGTGATTGTATTGGAAAAATAAATTAAATGTAATGATGGAAAGATTCATTGGATCATACCTAACCTAAGATCTGTGATCTTGATTAAGCGGAAAAATATTTATCCAACCTAGATAAAGATGTATATGATAACCTTACGGGATTATTAATGAAGAGAGACACAGAGCTATGTATGTAGAGTATGCAAGAGGATTGCATGGTTAATTGACAAGATGGCAAGATCTAAGCAAAGAAGGCTGAGCAGAGAAGCAGAGAGAGATTGCTTGATAGATTTCCAGGTAGATATGGAATTTGAGATGAGAATGGAGGCCACTCAGTGAATTAGCATAAGAGATGAATTGGATTTGGATTGTAAAGTAAGTTGTATGAATCAGATCAAACCTGCTGATTACTTTTTAACCATTATATCAGTTCAAATCCTTTAACAAGGTTGGCCTAACAGTCATTGCATAAATCCTTTGAGCAAGGTGACATTCAGATTGGAATGTTCTAAGTCCTCTAACAAGGCCACTATTGACAAGGTGATTAAATCCTTTAACTAGGTCACATTTGACAGTGTGTTTTGTAACCTTTAACAGGGTTGGTTCCTAACGGAGCTCACTTCAGAAGAGTGAAATTTTGGTAGCAAGTTATTGGTAGTTTTTCCCATATTGGGTTTCCACATTATATCATGGTGTCAAAATGTGTGAATGTTTATGTTGTGTTTTACTGTTAATTTTCTGCAAGCTTAGTTCATTAGTACAGTAAACTACACACTTTTATGTTATTATTGCCGAGCAGATTTGAATTGTTCAAATTGGTAAAAAGTTTTAAATGGGCACATCTGGACAAGAGGATAACTTATTCATCCCCCCTATCAGTTATTTTAAATTCATTCTAACAATTGGTATCAGAGCTTACTTCTCTTGAAATAGTTTGAAGGCACTTGGAGCAAAAGATCAAGATGTATAAAAGGGAGGTACCAAAGTTGAACAAGGATAAATTTCCTGCATGGCAAATTTTGATGAAAATTCATGTGGTTGGTGTTGGTGATTCTACTTAATGTCATGTTGATCAAGAATATGTATTTCCTACAAGAGCTCTCAATGTCACACAGTTAATAGAAAAGAAATAACATAATCAAGTAATGTTGGAGATTGCATCATCCCGGAACTATCATGAGTTTGAAGACATAAAGGAATGTACAAGTGCAAAGAAAATGTGGGATGCCCTTGAAACCATCTATGGAGGTGACACAAATGTGCTAAGAGCCAAATCTGAAAGATTGAGAGGTAATTTTGATGAAATTAAAATGCAAGAAGGAGAAAATATAGTTTCATATTATGGTAGGATAAAGGAAGTTGTAAATGCTATTAGAGGAGCTAAAGGAACCATTGATGATAACATCATCATGAGAAAGGTACTAAGAACACTTCTTCCTATTTATGCTATTAGAGTATCTACAATTCAGGAATTGAGATGTATTCCTAACAACAATTTGACTTTGGAAAGTCTGGTAGGAAGACTTACTACATTTGAGATGTCAAATTTTGATAACTATACTCCACAAGCCATTGAATCTGCATTCAAGTCCTATATGGTCCTCAACAAATCAAACAAAGGAAATAAATGTGTGGACAGTGAAAATGACACTTTGTATAATGATCTAGAAGAGCTTGAGGCACTTATGGCAAGAAGACTATCCAGAGAAAAAAGGAAAATTCAAAGGTAAACTTCCTCTTATATGTTTTTCATGTAACAAGGTTGGTCATATTGCTGCAAGATGTCTTGATAATAATGACAAAGATGAAAGAAGGGACACCAAGTATAAAGATAGGAAGGATGACAAAGACTTCAGGAAGTATAAGGATTACAAAGATAAAGGTCAGAAATCCTGCTATATAGCTGAAGAAGCTTCTGACAATGAATCTGATAAAATTGATGAAAATGATATAGAAGTTGTGTATGTTGCAATGAAAGATGATTCTGATGATGATGAGAAAATTGCACTAATTCATTATATAAGAAAAGGTGATCATTGGATTATTGATAGTGGTTGTTCACATCACATGACTGGTGATAAAGATAAATTTGAAAACTTAGATCAGTGTAAAGGTGGTTATGTTAAATTTGGAAATGATACACCATTTTGTATCAAACAGAAAGGATCAATTCAATTATCTGACAAAATCAGATGTGATGATGTATATTGGGTTGATGATCTTAAGTATAACTTATTGAGTGTTTCAAAGCTGAATACTTCTAGTTACAATGTTGAATTCCATCACAAGAAAGCAAAGATCTATGATGCCAATGGAGAATTAGTTGGAGGTGGTGAGAAGAAAAAAGGTAACTTGTTTTATCTAGACTTAGCTGATGAGACATGATTGTATGCACAATATAGTGATGTTTGGTTATGGCATAAAAGGTTGTGTCATGTAAACTTTGATAACTTGGTAAGCATAAGAAAATTGAAAAAGGTTAGAGGGATGCCAAAGTTAAAGAAACTCGAAAATGCAATGTGTAAGCAATGTCAATTGGGAAAGATGACTAAATCTAGTTTTAAGAACAAAACTCATACTTCTGAGGAAATTATGGAATTAGTTCATACTGACCTTTGTGGACCTATTGGTGAGAAAAGTTACTGGGGAGACAAATATTTTATCTTATTTGTTGATGATTACTCTAGAATGATGATTGTTATGTTTCTTAAGGAAAAATCTGATGCATTCAAGTTGTTTAAGTGGTACTTGGCAAAAGTTGAAAAGGAGACAGGTAAGAGTCTGAAATGTCTGAGATCTGATAGAGGAGGTGAGTTTATTTCTAATGAGTTTAACAAGTTTTGAAATGACAAAGGGATAAAGAGATAGATGTCCACTCCTAGGACTCCACCACAGAATGGTATAGCTGAAAGAAGAAATCAATCTATCATGGATTGTGCCAGAACACTAATGATGGAGAAAAATGTTGCACAAAAATATTGGAGAGAAGCTGTCAGTATAGAAGTCTACACCCTTAATAGAGTACAAGTCAAGAAAGGTAAAAATGCTACACCTTATGAGCTATGGTATGGATATGCACCTAGTGTAAGCTAATTTAAAGTTTTTGGAAGTAGATGTTTCATACTGAAGGATAACAGAAATGGAAAACTTGATGCTAAAGGTGAGGAAGGCATATTTCTTGGATATTCAACTAAAAGAAAAGCATACAAGTGTTTGAATTCTAACACTAAAAAAATTGTGGAAAGTACAAATATTAGAATTGATGAATATGCAGAAAGAAATGAAGCTGAAAGCATGACTAAGCCTGAAAGTTACAAATCATTCACCTATCCTGATGAGGAAGATTCTAATGAAACTGAGAATGATGTTGCCGAGCAATAGAATGCCCCTGCCAAGACACAAAATTATATTGTTGGGCAACAGGAGGTGACTACCAAGCTATCTAATGGAGATTTCGAGTCACAATTTCAACCTGAATTGAACATGAATGACCAATCTAAAATAGATAAAGAACCTAATTTGGAAAAGTATGTTAGAAGACACCATAAACCTGATCAAATCATAGGAGCAAAGGATTCTACAGTCATAACAAGAAATAAATTGAGAGAAGATACCTGCTTGTTATGTGACTTTGAGCCTAAAATAGTAAAAGATGCGTTAGACAATGAAGACTGGATTCAAGCCGTGAACAAAGAAATTGAACATATTGAAAAGAACAATACTTGGACACTTGTACTAAGGCAAAATGATAAAAATGTAATTGGTACAAAGTGGGTATTCAGAAAAAAGCTAAATGAACATGGAGAGGTAACAAGGAATAAAGCTAGACTGGTATGCAAGGGTTATGCACAAGAGGAAGGAATTGACTATGGAGAGACATTCTCTCCAGTTGTAAGATTAGAAGGTGTAAGAACCTTACTTGCATATGCAGCCTAAAAAAGATTTAAAGTCTATCAAATGGATGTAAAGTCAACATTTCTAAATGGCATACTAGAAGAAGAAATATACATTGAGCAAGTTGATGGATTTGTTGACCCAAGCAAAAGGAATATGGTTTTCAAATTACACAAAGCACTATATGGACTAAAGAAAGCACCCAGAGCATGGTATGAGAGATTACACAACTACTTGATGAAAATTGGATTTGCTAGAACCAATGACAACAACAATTTGTATTTGAAGACAGAGCAAAGTAAAGATACTTTATTAGCTAAAATTTTTGTTGATGACATTATATTTTGTTGTCAAGATATGTTATGTCAAGCATTTGGAAAGGAGATGCAAACTGAATTTGAGATGTCTATGTTTGGTGAGATAAAAAAATTTATTGGCTTACAAATATATCAGATGAAGAATGGTATCTATATTAATCAATCAAAATATGTCAAAGAGATACTAAAAACTTTTGGAATGGAAGATTAAAAACCAGTGAGTACACCCATGACTACTGGACAAAAGTTAACCAAAATTGATGAGACAAAAGAAGTAAATCAAACACTGTATAGATCAATGATTAGAAAACTACAATATGTTATACACAGTAGACCTGATATTGCATTAGCTATTGGAATTGTTGCTAAATTTTTTTCCAATCCCAAGGAAACTCATATGATGGAAGTAAAAAGGATTTTGAGATATTTGAAAGGAATAGATGACTATGGTCTATATTACAAAAGGAATGATAAATGTGAACTCAGAGTTTATACTGATTCTGATTGGGCTGGAAATGTTGATGATAGAAAAAACACCACAGGAGGAGCATTTATTTTGGGAAAAAGATTGGTTTCATGAACAAGCAAGAAACATAACTGCACCTCACAATCTACAGCTAAAGTCGAGTATGTGGTAGTAGCAGTTAATTGCTCTAATATTGTGTGGTTGAAGATACTACTGAAAGGTATGAAAGAAGAGATCATAGAACCAGTTGTTATATATTGTGATAACACAAGTTCCATTAATATTTCTAAGAACCGTGTAATGCACTCTAAGAAAAAACATATAGCTATCAAGTATCATTACTTGAGGGAGCTAGTTTAGAAGAAGGAAGTGAGACTAGAGTATGTGAACACTAAGGAATAGTTAGTAGATATTTACAAAGGAACTACCCAAGGATGCGCATGAGTATCTGTGAGGTAAATTAGGGGCGATTCCCCTAACTGAGGCTAATTAGTTTAGAATGGTACTATTGCATCAAATGTCATATTTCAGAATATTTTTTACATTGATGCACATGCAGTCACACTTTAGGATGCTGCCTAAAGTTGTGAAAGATAGACAAGGATAGTAAAAGAGTATCAATCATAAGCAAGATGACAAGAATAGCATGATACAGAGTTTTGAATAGAAGATTCTATATGATGAAGATGTCAATGTCTTTGGCATTGTTGTCAAAGAGAGAGAAATTACAGAGAAAGATAAAGGGAGAAATTTACTGAGAAAAAGGAAGAGATTACTGAAAAGAGATTGATGAAAAAAAATAGAAAGACATCAGTGTGATCACAGACACAGAGGGAGAAATTTTTTTATAGATGAGAATCAGAATGAAGCTAAAGACATCAATGAAAATTTGTTCATACAAGGAATAGAGGCACTTTTTATATTGTATGGTAACTATGGTTGCAAATCTGTGTTTTATTGTTTAGTGTTGCCATCAATGCCAAAGAGGGAGATTGTTGGAAAGATTTCTTTGAAACCTATAATGGAAACAATTGTTGTTTTTTCATTGATGTCAAACCTTAACTAGTGAAACTATTGCTATTTATTTGAGTACCATATCTATTTGATTTGAAGAAAAGGATAACAAGAAGACCAAGGGAAATGGTTGAGTTATGAGTAAACACTAGGGTACTTGATCATTTGGCACATTGGAAAAGTGATATGTTGTTTATCTTTCACTGATAGTTAACTATGAGGTTGATGCCGAGAAAAGAAAAGTTGATGTCGAGTGAAGCCAATGATGGCCAAGCACCAGTGAAATGTTAAGGAATACAGAGGCGGTTGACCAGAAGAACATAGTGTTGGTCAGGCAACAGTATTTTGATAATTGATGAGATTTGAGATCTTTGGCTGACATTATTGAATTTATTGGAATATGTGAAGTTTGTTATGGATATTTAATTTTGGTCCTCATTAATTATATGCACGGGAAACCATTATTAATGCATGGATTCAAGATTTAATTGGTTATTGTATTGGAGAAATAAATTAAATGTAATGATGGAAAGATCCGTTGGAACTAACCTAACCTAAGATCTATGATCTTGATTAAGCGACAAAAGATTTATCTGACCTAGATAAAGAGGCATATGATAACCTTAGGGGATTATTCATGAAGAGAGACACAGAGCTATGAATGCAGAGTATGCAAGAGGATTGCATGGTTAATTGACTGGCTAGCAAGATCTAAGCAAAGAAGGTTGAGAAGAGAAGTAGAGAGAGATTGTTTGACAGATTTCCAAGTAGATCTAGAGTTTTAGATGAGAATGGAGGCCACTCAGTGAATTAGCATAAGAGCTGAATTGGATTTGGATTGCAAAGTAAGTTGTATGAATTCGATCAAACTTGTTGATTAATTTTTAACCATTGTATCAGTTCAAATCCTTTAACAAGGTTGACCTAATAGTCATTGCATAAATCCTTTGAGAAAGGTGACATTCAAATTGGAATGTTCTAAGTCCTTTAACAAGGTCACTCTTGACAGGGTGATTAAATCCTTTAACCAGGTCACATTTGACAGTGTGTTTTGTAACCTTTAACAAGGTTGGCTCCTAATAGAGCTCACTTTAGAAGAGTGAAATTTTGGTAGCATGTTACTGGTGGTTTTTCCCATATTGGGTTTCCACGTTATATCATGGTGTCAAAATGTGTGAATGTTTATGTTGTGTTTTACTGTTAAGTTTCTGCAAGCTTATTTCATTACTATAGTAAACTACACACTTTTATGTTATTGTTGCCGAGCAGATCTGAATTGTTCAAATTGGTATAAAGTTTTAAATGGGCACACTTGGACCTAAGGATAACTGATTCACCCCCCCTCTCAGTTATTCTAAATTCATTCTAACATCCTCTAATAAGGTCACACCTAACAGTGTGTTTGTAACCTTTAACAGAGTTGGCTCTTAACAGGGCTCACATCAGAAGAGTGAAAATTTGGAGTATTGGTCCTAGTGGTTTTTCCCTTAATAGGGTTTCCACATTAAAAATCCATGTGTTATGTGTGTATGATTCATTCTTTTACTATTTTGTATCTTACATAGTTAATTATGGATTGATCCGTATACTCTGCATATTTAATGTGTTTTGGTAAATAGGTGACTACTTATCGGTAATCATACAGAACATAGATTTAACAAAGCAATCTGACAAGTAGTAAATTCATATAAGTATTTCAAGGCATTCATCTTGTAGAATAGAAGATAACTAGAGGCATAATCTGTGGTTATAAGTTTTAAGGGTTGATTTAAGGATTAATTTTTGAGGCCACTGATTCACCCCCCCCCTCTTAGTTATTACTAACAATTGGTATCAGAGCTTGTGTGCTTAGAAGGAAGGTTTCAAAACCTAAGTCAAAGATCCCAAGATGAACAGACGAGATGTGCCCAAGCTGAACAAAGATAATTTTGATTCGCGGCAGAGCAGAATAAGACTCCACTTATCAGGTATTGGTAATGATGTTTTTGATTACGGTAAAAGCAGGTTTTGAAGGGAACCCCGAAACCCTTTAACAAAACATAGGAAGGAAAGGCTAAAAAAGCCCCAACAAACAACAGATTGTCCCAAGGAGGGGACCAATCAACA
>MU223226.1:2360037-2385552 GCA_018584345.1 Thuja plicata
GGCAGGGAAACACTAAAGAGACCTTTCTCAGGGATAGACGAATTTTCTACCAAAGGAAAGGAAGATTTTCCAGTAGGTTTCACTCCAAAAAGAGAGGACCAACTGCCAGTAGCTTTATTCTTACCTAAAGTTTGACCATTAGTTGCTTCAGAATCCTTACCTTCACTTTCCTTTATCTTTAGTACTTCTTCGGGGAGTTGGAATCTCGATAGAGGGGATACCACCCTTGACTCTTTTGTGGAGCCCTCCCCGTCTGCAGCTTTTTCCTTTTCCTGACTCGCCGGCACGGGTTGCTTCTGAGCATTGCCTGGAAATATTTTCCCGCTCGTTTCATTTTTCAAAGAGTCCCGTTTTCCTCCTTCTCGAGGGCGGTAACGGTCTGAGTCTTTTTCCCCTTCCCCTTCCTTGTCACCTTCCTTGAAACTCCTACTACCATCTGCAGTATTTGACTGCACACCTCCACCTGCAGGTTTCCCACTCACAGGGGAATTCAAATTCCCTCCAGCCCGCCGATCCGCTCCGCTCCGCTCCATCGAAGATTCCACAAATAACGTGGTATTGGTAATGATGTTACTCAATACTTAGATACTGAATATGTGTTTCCCATAGAAGAACCAATATTTGAACAAATGAGAGAGAAGCATGAGCACAATGACATGATGATAGAGCTTTCTTCCTCACTCTCTGATGCTGAATTTGAAGATGTCAAAACCTACAAGACTGCAAAGAAGATGTGGGACAAATTGAAACTTGTAAATGGTGGTGACAAGAATGTTATGAGAGCCAAGGAAGAAATCCTTAGAGGAAATTTTGATGATCTCAGAATGAAAGAAGGTGAAAACATCACTCAATACAGCACAAGAATCAAAGAGGTAGTCAATGCTATCCGAGGAGTTGGAGGTCTACTAGATGAAGATACAGTGGTAAGTAAAATTCTAAGAACCTTACTGCCTACTTATGCTATTAGAGTATCTGTCATTCAAGAAATGGGAACAGTAGCAAATAGCAATGTTACTCTAGAAAGTTTGATTGGAAGACTTATTTCATTTGAGATGAATAACTTTGATAATAGTGTCTTACCAAACATAGAGTCTACATTCAAAACTTTTATGAGAATAAGTAAATCAAGTCATAAAAACACTATGAGAAAAGATAGTGATAGTAAAAGTGAAGAAGATGGTCTTGATGAAATTGAAGCACTTATGGCTAGAAGAATGTAGAGAGGCAAAGGTAAATACAAATTTAAATTACCACTTGTTTGTTTTAATTACAAAGAGATTGGACACTTTGCTGCAAGATGTACTAGCAGAAGAAAAGATGACATAAGTAATCAGAGATCATTTGAAAAGAAGTCTAACAGAGGTGATTACAGAAGCTACCAAAAATCAAAAAGAAGAGATACCCAAGACTATAAGGACAAAGGAAAGAAGGATAGTTACCTATAAAAATGCAAAGATGAAGATACTGACACTGAATCTGATGAAGACATCGAGATGGTGTTTGTAGCAGTAAAAGATGATTCAGATGATAATGAAGAAAGGTATGTAGAAACAGCTCTCATATCTAAAGTTAGTAAAAATGATGTTTGGATCATAGATAGTGGCTACACTCACCATATGACTAGTGATAAAAAACATTTTGAGACTTTTGAATACTATAAAGGTGGTTCAGTAAGAATGGGTAGTGATACACCTTGTCCAGTTGAAGGTAGAGGAACTATTATGTTGAACAACCAGATAAATTGTGAAAATGCTTATTGGGTAAATAGATTGAATTATAATCTATTGAATTTTTCTTATTTGAATAATTCAGGTCACAAAGTAGCATTAGAAAATAAGAAGGCAAAGATCTTCAATAAATCGGGAAATCTGATTGGTACCGGTGAGCAGACAAAAGGTAACTTATTCTATCTAAGTGATACTGACACCACTTGTTTGATTGCTACAAACAAAGACATATGGTTGTGGCACAAAATATTGTGTCATGTGAATTTGATGACATGATAAAGATTAGCAAAAAGAGAAATGTCAGAGGCTTACCGATGATGACCAAGCCTGACAACATCATGTGTAAAAACTATCAAAAAGGTAAGATGACCAAGTCTAGTTTTAAAAGCAAAACCCATACATCTGATGCAATTCTAGAATTAGTCCATATTGATTTATGTGGACCTATGAGGACAAAGAGTTATTATGGAGATAGATATTTTATTCTCTTGGTTGATGATTTTTCTAAAATGATGACAGTCATGTGTCTAAAAGATAAATCAGAAGCATTCAAGATGTTTAAATGGTACAAAGCAATGCTAGAAACAAAGTGGTAAGGAACTAAAATGCTTAAGATCAGATAGAGGAGGGAAATTTATTTCAGATGAATTCACTAACTACTGTAATGAGCATGGAATCAAAAGATAGGTCTCTGCACCAAGAACACCGTAGAAAAATGGAATTGCTGAAAGAAGGAATAGATCCATAGTTGATTGTGCAAGGACACTGATGATAGAGAAAGGCATCACCCAAATCTTCTGGAGGGAAGTTATCAGTATTGTTGTTTACACATTGAACAGAGTACAATTGAAGAAAGACACCAAGAAGACACCTTATGAGCTTTGGTATGGATATACACCCAATGTAAGTTACTTCAAAAATTTTGGTAGTCAATGTTATATCTTAAAAGATGATTGAAATGGAAAAATTGACTCCAAGAGTGATGAGGGAATATTTCTAGGGTATTCTACCAAGAGAAAGGCTTATAAATGTCTAAACAAAGCCTCTAAAAAAATTGTTGAAAGTGCAAATGCAAAGATAGATGAATTTGCAGAGAAGAATGAAAAATAAAGCACTAAAGTACTAGAGGACTACAATAGGTTTACTTACAATGAGGAACTTGACACTCTACCCAACCAACAATGTAGAGCTCCCGAGCAATAGATCATTGCACCTGAGTATCAGGCTGCAAATACCAACGATTAAAATATTGCTCAAAATGATGATCAAGCTGATAGACAAAGAGATGAACCTGTACTAGCAAGATATGTCAGAAGGAACCATCCACAGAACTAGATCATAGGAGATGAGAAGGCTGGAATGAGAACCAGAAGTAAGTCTCTAAATACAAGATGTCTTATTTGTGATTATGAGCCCAAATCTGTCAATGCTTCACTAGATAATGATGAATGGATAAGTGCTATGAATGAAGAGATTGAGCAGACAAAGAAAAAAAAGACATAGACACTTGTACCAAGACCATATGACAAGAATGTCATCGGTACAAAATGGATATTCAGGAATAAGCTTAATGAGAATGGAGAAGTCACAAGAAATAAAGCAAGACTAGTATGCAAGGGGTATGCACAAGAAGGGATTGACTATGGAGAAACCTTTGCACCCATTGCTAGGCTAGGAGGAGTAAGAGTATTACATTCTTATGCTTCATATAAAGGATTCAAGGTATATCAAATGGATGTCAAGGCTGCATTCCTAAATAGAATTATTGAGGAAGAGGTATACATTGATGAACCAGAAGGGTTTATTGATCCAGACTAGAGGAACATGGTATGTAGATTACACAAAGCCTTGTATGGATTGAAATAAGCATCCTAAGCTTGGTATGAAAGAATTCATTCCTATCTCATAAATATTGGATTTGTAAGGACTAGTTAAAATAGTAATTTTTATTTGAAGGAAGATATTGATGCTAACATTTTGATTGCTAAAATATTTGTTGATGAAATCATATTTGGAGCCAATGATATGTTGTGAAAATCATTTGCAAATGAGATGAGCAAAGAATTTGAGATGTCTATATTTGGAGAGATCAAGTTATTTCTTGGTCTATAGATCATGCAACAAGATGGAGGTATTTTTATTACACAATCCATGTACATCAAGAAAGTACTAAAAATATTCAAGATGGAAGAATCCAAACCAGTTGGAACACTGATGGCTACTGGATGTAAGCTAACAAAGGAGGAAAAGTCATCAGAAGTAAATCAAACTTTGTACAGATCTATGATTGGAAAACTCATGTATGTTGTACATACTAGACCAGATATTGCACATGTAGTAGGGATAGTTGCTATATTTTTTTCTAATCCTAGAGAATCACATATGAATGTTGTGAAAAGAATCCTAATATATCTGAAGAATATCAAGGAATATGGCTTATGGTATAAGAGAGAAGGCAAATTTGAAATTAATGTTTTTACCAATGCTGATTTGGGTTGGAAATATTGATGATCGGAAGAGGACAACTGGAGGAGCATTCTGTATGGGTGACAAAATTGTCACATGGATCAGCAAGAAACAAGGATGCATCTCACAATCTACTGCAGAGGCAGAGTATGTTGTTGCTGCTGCAAATTGCTCAAATATTGCATGGATCAAAAAATTACTAGAAGGTATGCATATGCAAATTCTAGAACCAGTGATTATCTATTACGACAATACCAGTGCAATAAACATTTCCAAAAATATAGTCATGCATGCTAAAATAAAGCATATTGCCATCAAGTATCATTATTTGAGAGAACAAGTTCAGGGAAAGGAAGTGATACTTGAGTATGTGTAATCAAAGGAACAACTGACCAAGCCACTGCCGAAGGATGCATTTGAGTACTTGAGAAAGAGACTAGGGGTCAGACCCTTGTCTACTAGTCAGTAAGATGACTAGAATGCTGCATCAGCCCACATATTGCCAGAATATCATTCATGTTGATGCAAGAAGATAGATGGACTTCAAAGATACATATATATAGAGAAAGGTATTTATCTACTTTGAGCAATAGAGTAATTACCGATGGATTGGGAAATTCAAGGAATATATTATGGATAGAAAGGATCTACTTGACATAACTGTCAAAAGCTTTTTTGAAAAGATAAGATGTTTGGCATTAATGTTAAAGGGAGAGATATATCTCATTATCATACTAATTTGATAAAGGGAGAAATTATATCCATCATAGTATCCAAAGGGAGAGAAGCAATAAAAAAGGGAGAGTACATACAGAGGAAGAGAATTGTTGTCAAGGGACATCAAAGAAAGGAGAACAGTCAAAGGGAGAGAATTTGACACAGAAGGTAAACACATCACATCAAAGAAAGAAAAGATTCAACACCTATCTAGTGAAGGGATTGAAGCCAAGCCACTACCCAAGGATGCATTTGAGTACTTGAGAAAGAGACTAGGGTTCAGACCCTTGTCTACTAGTCAGTAAGATGACTAGAATGCTGCATCAGCCCACATATTGCCAGAATATCATTCATGTTGATGCAAGAAGAGAGATGGACTTCAAAGATACATATATATAGAGAAAGGTATTTATCTACTTTGAGCAATAGAGTAATTACCGATGGATTGGGAAATTCAAGGAATATATTATGGATAGAAAGGATCTACTTGACATAACTGTCAAAAGCTTTTTTGAAAAGATAAGATGTTTGGCATTAATGTTAAAGGGAGAGATATATCTCATTATCATACTAATCTGATAAAGGGAGAAATTATATCCATCATAGTATCCAAAGGGAGAGAAGCAATCAGAAAGGGAGAGTACATACAAAGGAAGAGAATTGTTGTCAAGGGACATCAAAGAAAGGAGAACAGTCAAAGGGAGAGAATTTGATACAGAAGGTAAACACATCACATCAAAGAAAGAAAAGATTCAACACCTATCCAGTGAAGGGATTTAAGATAGACATAAAGTTGCAAGAATCAAATCAAAGCTATTTGAGCTTACCAAAAGCCAAACATTTGTAATAGTTACATTAGGAAAGCTTGACGAAACTATATATTTCATATTTTATTAGCAATAGTATAGTATGATAATGTTATATGTTGCCATCAATGCCAAAGGGAGGGATTGATGACATGTAACTGATTGAATGTTTGAAGATGTTAATTTGATGATCATAAAAGGCATTAAATCAATTAATGTATTGTATTTTCATTGATGTCAACTTAATGTATTATGTATGGTCATGGATATAATGCCAAAGACTTCAAAGAACCGATGAATAAAAGGCTATGCTATTAGTAATGCATATAATTCAAGTATTCACTAAGTTACTACATACACCAATAGAGTGCACGCCGATGGTTAGAGTAAAAGAGCTAAGTCACAGTGTTGCCTGATGAGGAAATACACAGCATTACCAACGAGCAGAGTTATAGTATTGCCCGACGAGTAAACCACAGAGTAACCCGATGGAAAAAAATTTAAGTGTTGTCCGACAGAAAAGACAAGGATAGAGATCCCGATGACAACTGAAGTCACACTGATGGAACAGTCAGTTATCACCGATGACTAACTGAAGTGTTGACCGACAGAACATATAGTTGAGAAAATGACAAAATTCTTAGCTGTCAAGAGCTAAAGATAGAGTTAACTGATACTTATCATTGTTTTAATCATCCAGATAAAACTAGAGATAAGTAATTGATTTAAAGATGCTTTGTCCAGTTGTAAAGAAGATATTTATAAGATCAGATTGGAGATTTTCTTTAAATATATTGGAAAGAATTGTGGAACACACCAAGGATCAAGAAAGCCAAGAAAATAGGAAATCATGTCTATATAGAGACAAACCCAATTCATTACGAATTGGTGTGGTGGGTGAAAGAGAGAAGAGGGAAGATACTGAAGGAAATCTAAAGGAGAAGAAAGTCTTCTTTCAGTTCTGATCAACAAGCTGAGGATAGAGCTAGATTTAGCAGACACTAACAAATAGTGAAAAAAGCATCACAGAGAAGAACAAGTGTGGAGCAAAGGTATATATTTGACTATATTGATCAGTGAAGTAATGGACCTACAATAGATATGAAAATTTGCAATTGAGTTGTATGTATGAACAGATCATTAGCATTTCAGTTTAACCATTGAAGCATATAAGCCTCTTAACAGAGCGGGACTAGAAGGTCTCATTCAAATAAGATACATTCCAAGGAGTATCAAAAAGTTTGATCACAAAAGTAGCATTGGATATGCTCGATACCTATTGATAGGCCAAGTGAGTGTTTGATCAAGGATGGTAGCATTAGATGCCAGATACTGGTTGACAAACTATTTCTAAATTCTCTAAGAAGGTCACACCTAACAATGTGTTTGTAACCTTTAATAGGGTTGGCTCTTAATAGGGCTCACTTCAGAACAGTGAAAATTTAGGGTACCGGTCCCAATGGTTTTTCCCTTAGCAGGTTTTCCTCGTTAAAAATTCATGTGTTATGTGTGTGTGATTCATTTATTTATTGTTTTGTATCTTACATAGTTAATTCTGGATTGATCGGTATACTCTGCATATTTACTGTGTTTCGATAAATAGGTGATTTCTTATCGGTAATCATACAGAATAGAGATTTAACAAAGCAGTCCAACAAGTAGTAAATAAATATAAGTATTTCAAAGCATTCAACTTGTAGGACAGAAGATAACTAGAGGCATAATCTGTGGTTATAAGTTTTAAGGGTTGATTTAAGCATTAATTTTTTAGGCCACTGATTCACCCCCCCCCCCCTCAGTTATTACTAACACTCGGATCTCCGTGAAATTTAAAATAGAAGCATTTGACATCAAAATATTAGGTGGGTTTTCCTCTGATTGAGAAAAATTAAAAGCTTGAATTAATATTTCAAACGAGCTCCGATGTAAATGAAATTTAAAATGGAAGCATTTGACATCAAAATATTAGGTGGGTTTTCCTCTTATTGTGCAAAATTGAAACTTTAAATTAATATTTCAAACGACCTTCGATCTTCATGAAATTTAAATTGGAAGCATTTGACATCAAAATATTAGGTGGGCTTTCCTCTAATTGTGTAAAATTGAAACTTGAAATTAATATTTCAAACAAGCTCGAAACTCCATGAAATTTAAAATAGTAGCATTTGACATCAAAATATTAGATGGGTTTTCTTCTGATTGAGCAAAATTTAAACTTTAAATTAATATTTTAAATGACATTCGATCTTCGTGAAATATAAAATGGAAGCATTTGACATTAAAATATTATGTGGGTTTTCCTCTGTTTGTGTAAAATAGAAACTTTAAATTAATATTTCAAACAAGCTCAAATCTCCGTGAAATTTAAAATAGAAGCATTTGACATCAAAATATTAGGTGGGTTTTCCTCTGATTGAGCAAAATTGAAAGTTTATATTAATATTTCAAACGAGCTCCGATGTTCGTGAAATTTAAAATGGAAGCATTTGACATCAAAATATTAGGTGGGTTTTCCTTGGATTGTGCAAAATTAAAAAAAATTTGTTACATGTTTTACATCCTGGAGAAAAATTGAAACTTTAAATTAATATTTCAAATGAGATTGGATCTTCGTGAAATTTAAAATGGAAGCATTTAACATCAAAATATTAGGTGGGTTTTCCTCTGATTGAGAAAAATTAAAACTTTAATATAATATTTCAAACGAGCTCCGATCTTCATGAAATTTAAATTGGAAGCATTTGACATCAAAATATTAGGTGGGTTTTCCTCTGACTGTGTAAAATTGAAACTTGAAATTAATATTTCAAATGAGCTCAGATCTCCGTAAAATTTAAAAGAGAAGCATTTGACATCAAAATATTAGGTGGGTTTTCCTTTGATTGAGAAAAATTGAAACTTTAAATTAATATTTCAAACGAGATCCAATCTTTGTGAAATTTAAAATGCAATCATTTGACATAAAAATATTAGGTGGGTTTTCCTCTAATTGTGTTAAATTTAAACTTTTAATTAATATTTGAAATGAGCTTGGATCTCCGTGAAATTTAAAATAGAACCATTTAACATGAAAATATTAGGTGGCTTTTCCTCTGATTGAGTAAAATTTAAAATTTAAATTAATATTTCAAACAAGCTCTGATGTTTGTGAAATTTAAAATGGAAGCATTTTACATTAAAATATTAGGTGGGTTTTCCTCTGATTGTGTAAAATTGAAACTTTTTTGTGACAAGTTTTACGTCCAGGAGCAAAATGGAAACTTTAAATTAATATTTCAAATGAGCTCGGATCTTCGTGAAATTTAAAATGGAAGCATTTGACTTAAAAATATTAGGTGGATTTTCCTCTGATTGAGCAAAATTGAAACATTAAATTAATATTTCAAACGAGCTCCAATCTTCATGAAATTTAAATTGGAAGCATTTGACATCAAAACATTAGGTGGCTTTTCCTCTGATTGTGTAAAATTAAAACTTGAAATTAATATTTCAAACGAGCTCAGATCTCCGTAAAATTTAAAATTGAAGCATTTGACATCAAAATATTAGGCGGGTTTTCCTCTGATTGAGCAAAATTGAAACTATAAATTAATACTTCAAATGAGATCTGATCTTCGTGAAATTTAAAATGGAAGCATTCGACATTACAATATTAGGTGGGTTTTCCCTTGATTCTATAAAATTGAAAATTTAAATTGACATTTCAAATGAGCTCGAATCTCCATGCAATTTAAAATAGAAGCATTTGACATCAAAATATTAGGTGGGTTTTCCTCTGATTGAGAAAAATTAAAATTTTAAATTAATATTTCAAATGAGCTTCGATGTTCATGAAATTTAAACTGGAAGCATTTGACATCAAAATATTAGGTGGGCTTTCCTTTGATTGTGCAAAATTGCAACTTTTTTGTGACACGTTTTACGTCCGGGAGCAAAATTGAAACTTTAAATTAATATTTCAAATGAGCTCGGATCTTCATGAAATTTAAAATAGAAGCATTTGACATCAAAATATTAGGTGGGATTTCCTCTGATTGAGAAAAATTTTAACTATAAAATAATATTTCAAATGAACTTCGATCTTTGTGAAATTTAAATAGGAAGCATTTGACATCAAAATATTAGGTGAGTTTTCCTCTGATTGTGTAAAATTGAAACTTGAAATTAATATTTCAAATGAGCTCGGATCTCCATGAAATTTAAAATAGAAGTATTCGACATCAAAATATTAGGTGGCTTTTCCTCTGATTGAGAAAAATTGAAACTTTAAATTAATATTTCAAACGAGATCTGATCTTCATGAAATTTAAATTGGGAGCTTTTGACATTAAAATATTAGGTGGGTTTTCCTCTAATTGAGAAAAATTGAATGTTTAAATTAATATTTCAAATTAGCTTCGATGTTTGTGAAATTTAAAATAGAAGCATTTGACATCAAAATATTAGGTGGGTTTTCCTCTTATTGTGAAAAATTGAAACTTTTTTGTGACATGATTTACATCTAAGAGAAAAATTGAAACTTTAAATTAATATTTCAAACGAGCTTGAATCTTCATGAAATTTAAAATGGAAGCATTTGACATCAAAATATTACTTGGATTTTCCTATGATTGAACAAAATTGAAACTTTAAATGAATATTTCAAACAAGCTCCAATATTCATGAAATTTAAATTGGAAGCATTTGACATCAACATATTAGGTGGGTTTCCCTCTCATTGTGTAAAATTGAAACTTGAAATTGATATTTTAGACAAGCTCGGATCTCTGTGAAATTTAAAATAGAAGAATTTGACATCAAAAAATTAGGTCGGTTTTCCTCTAATTGAGAAAAATTGAAACTTTAAATTAATATTTCAAATGAGATCCAATCGTTGTGAGATTTAAAATGGAAGCTTTTGACATTAAAATATTAGGTGGGTTTTCCTTTGATTGTGCAAAATTTAACTTTAAAATAATATTTCAAACAAGCTCCGATCTTCATGAAATTTAAATAGGAAGCATTTGACATCAAAATATTAGGTGGGTTTTCCTCTGATTGTGTAAAATTGAAACTTGAAATTAATATTTCAAATGAGCTCGGATCTCCATGAAATTTAAAATAGAAGCATTTGACATCAAAATATTAGGTGGGTTTTCCTCTGATTGAGCAAAATCAAACAAGCTCTGATCTTCGTGAAATTTAAATTGGAAGAATTTGACATCAACATATTAGGTGGGTTTCCCTCTGATTGTGTAAAATTGAAACTTGAAATTGATATTTCAAACAAGCTCGGATCTCCGTGAAATTTAAAATAGAAGCATTTGACATCAAAAAATTAGGTCAGTTTTCCTCTAATTGAGCAAAATTGAAACTTTAAATTAATATTTCAAATGAGATCCAATCGTTGTGAAATTTAAAATGGAAGCTTTTGACATTAAAATATTAGGTGGGCTTTCCTCTGATTGTGCAAAATTGTAAATTTAAATTAATATTTCAAACAAACTCAGATCTCCGTGAAATTTAAAATAGAAGCATTTGACATGAAAATATTAGGTGGATTTTCCTCTGTTTGAGAAAAATTGAAATTTTAAATTAATATTTCAAACAACCTCTGATGTTGGTGAAATTTAAAATGGAAGCATTTTGGCATCAAAATATTAGGTGGGTTTTCCTCTGATTGTGCAAAATTGAAATTTTTTTGTGACACAGTTTACGTCCAGGAGCAAAATTGAAACTTTAAATTAATATTTCAAATGATCTCGGATCTTTGTGAAATTTGAAATGGAAGCATTTCACATCAAAATATTAGGTAGGATTTCCTCTGATTGAGCAAAATTGAAAGTTTAAATTAATATTTCAAACGATCTCCAATCTTCATGAAATTTAAATTGGAAGCATTTGACATCAAAATATTAGGTAGGTTTTCCTTTGATTGTGTAAAATTGAAACTTGAAATTAAAATTTCAAACAAGCTTAGATATTCTTGAAATTTAAAATAGAAGCATTTGACATCAAAATATTAGGTGGGTTTTCCTCTGATTGAGCAAAATTGAAACTTTAAATTAATATTTCCAACAAGATCTGATCTTCGTAAAATTTAAAATAGAAGCATTTGACATTAAAATATTAGGTGGGTTTTCCTTAGATTGTGTAAAATTAAAACTTTAAATTAATATTTGAAACAAGCTCGGATCTCTGTGAAATTTAAAATAGAAGCATTTGACATCAAAATATTAGGTGGGTTTTCCTCTGATTGAGCGAAATTGAAAGTTTAAATTAATATTTCAAATGAGCTCCGATGTTCATGAAATTTGAAATGGAAGCATTTGACATGAAAATATTACGTGGGTTTTCCTCTGATTCTACAAAATTGAAACTTTTTTCTGACATGTTTTACGTCTGGGAGAAAAACTAAAACTTTAAATTAATATTTCAAACGAGCTCAGATCTTCATGAAATTTAAAATGGAAGCATTTGACATCAAAATATTAGGTGGGTTTTCCTCTGATTGAGCAAAATTGAAACTTTAAATTAATATTTCAAACGAGCTCTGATCTTCATGAAATTTAAATTCAAAGCATTTGACATCAAAATATTAGGTGGGCTTTCCTCTGATTGTGTAAAATTGAAACTTGAAATTAATATTTCAAACAAGCTCGGATCTCCGTGAAATATAAAATAGAACCATTTGAAATCAAAATATTAGGTGGGTTTTCCTCTGATTGAGCAAAATTGAAACTTTAAATTAATATTTCAAACGAGATCCGATCTTCATGAAATTTAAATGCAAGCATTTGACATTAAAATATTAGGTGGGTTTTCCTCTGATTGTGTAAAATTGAAACATTAAATTCATATTTCAAACAGGCTCGGATCTCCGTGAAATTTAAAATAGAAGCATTTGACATCAAAATATTAGGTTGGTTTTCCTCTGATTGAGCAAAATTGAAAGTTTAAATTAATCTTTCAAACGAGCTCCGATGTTCATGAAATATAAAATGGAATCATTTGACATCAAAATATTAGGTGGGTTTTCCTCTGATTGTGCAAAATTGAAACTTTTTTGTGACACGTTTTATGTCCGGGAGTAAAATTGAAACTTTAAATTAATATTTCAAAGAAGCTCAGATCTTCATGAAATTTAAATTGGAAGAATTTGACATCAAAATATTAGGTGGGTATTCCTTTGATTGAGTAAAAATGAAACTCTAAATTAACATTTCAAACGAACTCCGATCTTCGTGAAATTTAAATTGGAAGCATTTGAAATCAAAATATTAGGTGTGTTTTCCTCTGATTGTGTAAAATTGTAACTTGAAATTAATATTTCAAACGAGCTCAGATTTGTGCAAAATTTAAAGTAGAACCCTTTGACATCAAAATGTTAGGTGGGTTTTCCTCTGATTGAGCAAAATAGAAACTTTAAATTAATAGTTCAAACAAGCTCAGATATCTGTGAAATTTAAAATAGAAGCATTTGACATCAAAATATTAGGTGGCTTTTCTTCTGATTGAGCGAAATTGAAAGTTTAAATTAATATTTCAAATGAGCTCTGATGTTTGTGAAATTTAAATTGGTAGCATATGACATCAAAATATTAGGTGGGTTTTTGTCTGATTGTGCAAAATTGAAACTTTTTTGTGATACGGTTTACGTCCGAGATCAAAATTGAAACTTTAAATTAATATTTCAAATGAGCTCAGATCTTTGTGAAACTTAAAATGGAAGCATTTGACATCAAAATATTAGGTGGGTATTCCTCTGATTGAGCAAAATTGAAACTTTAAATTAATATTTCAAACGAGCTCTAATCTTTGTGAAATTTAAATTGGAAGCATTTGACATCAAATTATTAGCTGGGCTTTCCTCTGATTGTGTAAAATTGAAACCTAAAATTAATATTATAAACGAGCTCAGATCTCCATGAAATTTAAAATAGACGCATTTGACATCAAAAATAATAGGTGGGTTTTCCTCTGATTGAGTAAAATTGAAACTTTAAATTAATATTTCAAACAAAATCGAATCTTCCTAAAATTTAAAGTGGAAGCATTTGACATTAAAATATTAGGTGGGTTTTTCTCTGATTATGTAAAATTGAAAGTTTAAATTAATATTTTAAACAAGCTCAGATCTTTGTGAAATTTAAAATAGAAGCATTTGACATCAAAATATTAGGTGGGTTTTCCTTTGATTGAGAAAAATTGAAAGTTTAAATTAATATTTCAAATGAGCTCCGATGTTCATGAAATTTAAAATGTTAGCATTTGACATCAAAATATTAGGTGGGTTTTCCTCAGATTGTGCAAAATTGAAACTTTTTGGTGATACATTTTACGTCCGAGAGAAAAATTACAACTTTAAATAAATATTTTAAATGAGCTCGTATCTTAGTGAAATTTAAAATGGAAGCATTTGACATCAAGATACTATGTGGGTTTTCCTCTGATTGAGCAAATTTGAAACCTTAAATTAATATTTCAAATGAGCTCCGATCTTCATGAAATTTAAATTGGAAACATTTGACATCAAAATATTAGGTGGGCTTTCCTCTGATTGCGTAAAATTGAAATTAATATTTCAAATGAGCTTGAATCTCCATGAAATTTAAAATAAAAGCATTTGTCATCAAAATATTAGGTGGGTTTCCCTCTGATTGAGAAAAAAATGAAGCTTTAAATTAATATTTCAAACAAGATCCAATCTTCGTGAAATTTAAAATGGAAGAATTTGACATTAAAATATTAGGTGGGGTTTCCTGTGATTGTGTAAAAGTGAATCTTTAAATTAATATTTCAAATGAGCTTGGATCTTTGTGAAATTTAAAATAGAAGCATTTGACATCAAAATATTAGCTGGGGTTTCCTCTGATTGAGCAAAATTAAAAGTTTAAATTAATATTTCAAATGAGCTCCGATGTTTATGAAATTTAAAATGGAAGCATTTGACATCTAAATATTTGGTGGGTTTTCCTCTGATTGTGCAAAATTGAAACTTTTTTGTGACATGTTTTACGTCCAGGAGAAAAATTGAAACTTTAAATTAATATTTCAAACGAGCTCAGATCTTCATGAAATTTAAAATCGAAGCATTTGACATCAAAATATTGGGTGGGTTTTCCATTGATTTAGAAAAAATGAAACTTTAAACTAATATTTCAAACAAGCTCTGAACTTCATGAAATTTAAATTGGAAGCATTTGACATCATAATATTAGGTGGGCTTTCCTCTGATTGTGTAAAATTAAAACTTGAAATTAATATTTCAAAAGAGCTCCGATCTCTGTGAAATTTAAAATAGAAGCATTTGACATCAAAATAATAGGTGGGTTTTCCTCTGATTAAGCAAAATTGAAATTTTAAATTAATATTTCAAACAAGCTCTGATCGTCGTGAAATTTAAAATGGAAGCATTTGACATTAAAATATTAGGTGGGTTTTCCTCTGATTATATAAAATTGGAACTTTAAATTAATATTTCAAATGAGCTCGGATCTCCGTGAAATTTAAAATAGAAGCATTTGACATCAAAATATTAGGTGGGTTTTCCTCTGATTGAGCAAAATTGAAAGTTTAAATTAATATTTCAAACAAGCTCCAATGTTCATGAATTTTAAAATGGAAGCATTTGACATTAAAATATTAGGTGGGTTTTCCTCTTATTGTGGAAAATTGAAACTTTTTATGACACGTTTTACGTCCGAGAGTAAAATTGAAACTTTAAATTAATATTTCAAATGAGCTCGGATCTTCATGAAATTTAAAATGGAAGCATTTGACATCAAAATATTAGGTGGCTTTTCCTCTAATTGAGAAAAATTGAAACTTTAAATTAATATTTCAAACGAGGTTTGATCTTTGTGAAATTTAAATTGGAAGCATTTGACATTAGAATATTACATGGGCTTTCCTCTGATTGTGAAAAATTGAATCTTGAAATTAATATTTCAAACGAGCCGGATATCTATGAAATTTAAAATAGAAGAATTTGACATCAAAATATTAGGTGGGTTTTCTTCTGATTGAGCAAAATTGAAACTTTAAATTAATATTTCAAATGAGATCTGATCTTCGTGAAATTTAAAATGGGAGCATTTGACATTAAAATATTAGGTGGGTTTTCCTATAATTGTCTAAAATTGAAATTTTAAATTAATATTTCAAACGATCTCAGATCTCTGTGAAATTTAAAATAGAAGCATTTGACATCAAAATATTAGGTGGGTTTTCCTATGATTAAGCAAAATTGTAAGTTTAAATTAATATTTCAAACAAGCACCAATGTTCATGAATTTTAAAATGGAAGCATTTGACATCAAAATATTAGGTGGGTTTTCCTCTGATTGTGCAAAATTGAAACTTTTTCTTGACACATTTTACGTCCAGGAGAAAAATTGTAACTTTAAATTAATATTTCAAATGAGCTAGGATCTTCATGAAATTTAAAATGGAAGCATTTGACATCAAAATATTAGGTAGGTTTTCCTCTGATTGAGAAAAATTGAAACTTTAAATTAATATTTCAAACAAGTTTCGATCTTCATGAAATTTAAATTGGAAGCATTTGACATCAAAATATTCGGTGGGTTTTCCTCTGATTGTGTAGAATTGAAACTTTAAATTAATATTTCAAACGAGCTTGGATCTCCATGAAATTTAAAATAGAAGCATTTGACATAAAAAATATTAGGTGGGTTTTCCTCTGATTGAGCAAAATTTAAAGTTTAAATTAATATTTCAAACGAGCTCCAATGTTCGTAAAATTTAAAATGGAAGCATTTAACATCAAAATATTAGGTGGGTATTCCTTTGATTGTGCAAAATTGGAACTTTTTTGTGACACGTTTTATGTTTGGGAGCAAAATTGAAACTTTAAATTAATATTACAACCGAGCTCGGATCTTCATGAAATTTAAAATGGAAGCATTTGACATCAAAATATTAGGTGTGTTTTCCTCTGATTGAGCAAAATTGAAACTTTAAAGTAATATTTTCAATAAGCTCTGATCTTCGTAAAATTTAAATTGGAACCATTTGACATCAAAATAATAGGTGGGCTTTCCTCTGATTATGTAAAATTGAAACTTTAAGTTAATATTTCAAACGAGATCATATCTTTGTGAAATTTGAAATAGAAGCATTTGACATCACAATATTAGGTGGGTTTTGCTCTGATTGAGAAAAATTGAATCCTTAAATTAATATTTCAAATGAGATTCGATCTTCATAAAATTAAAATGGGAGCATTTGAAATTAAAATATTAGGCAGGTTTTCCTCTGATTGTGTAAAATTGAAACTTTAAATTAATATTTCAAATGAGCTCGGATCTCAGTAAAATTTAAAATAGAAGCATTTGACATAAAAATATTAGGTTGGTTTTTCTCTGATTGAGAAAAATTGAAAGTTTAAATTAATATTTCAAATGAGCTCCGGTGTTCGTGAAATTTAAAATGGAAGCATTTGACATCGAAATATTAGGTGGGTTTTCCTCTGATTGTGCAAAATTGAAACTTTTTTGTGACACGTTTAACATCCGGGAGCAAAATTGAAATTTTAAATTTATATTTCAAACAAGCTTAGATCTTCGTGAAATTTAAAATAGAAGCATTTAACATCAAAATATTAGGTGGGTTTTCCTCTGATTGAGAAAAATTGAAACTTTAAATTAATATTTCAAACGAGCTCGATCTTCATGAAATTTAACTTGGAAGCATTTGAGATCAAAATATTTGGTGGGTTTTCCTCTAATTTTGTAAAATTGAAACTTGAAATTAATATTTCAAACAAGCTTAGATATCCATGAAATTTAAAATAGAAGCATTTGACATCAAAATATTGTTAATCTCTAAGTTCTGTTGATGATTAGTGCCCAACACTTAGTCATTTCATTAGGCAGTTTTAGTTGGCTATCACTGTGGCCGAGCTAAAACTATTCAAGGCCTAGCAGTTTTCAGTATGCCTAGTTATATTGCCAAGCCGAGTTACATTGCCGAGCCAAGTAGAGATAGAGATGTTAAGTGTCGAGCGACAAACAGTCAAGTGCCGAGCAGAATAGTTTTTTGTATACTTGTCAGGAATGATACAAACTTAAAGGATAAGTGATCCGATTGACATGTATAAGCTTTTTGGGCCGACATTGTGTGCATTTAATATTCTCATATGGAGTTAATTATGCATTTAATTGTTTTATCCTATGCATGACTCATTATAAGCATTAATTGTTTTACCTTCAAGGCATGGATATCAGATCTTGATCGTTGATCTAGATCTCAATTTGAAATCTGTATAGGTATATTAGATTTCTTCGAAACCCTATTTTTATGTATGTGAAAGAGGCAGAAGAAAAGTTGCAGAAGTGATTACATTTTGATGTGAAATATATAGAGGGTTATTTTGTTCAGAAGCAGAGATCAAGCAGAGCATAACACAGTGAACAATAGAGTAAAGGTATATGAGATTATAAGATCATAAGAGATACTAAAAAGAGGAGATCCATCATCACCATCAGAGTGCATATCGAAGGATCAATACTTGAGACTTTCTAATCATTGTATCAGGTGAAAATCTCTTAATAGAGTGGTTTTAGCAGGCCTTTATTTATCTCTTAACAAAGTGCTTACTTCACTGCAATTTTAAATCCTTTAACAAGTTATATTGTAATGATCTAAAGCTTTTAACAGAGCAGACCTTTAACAAGGTAGATTACATTTTTTAATCAAACATTGTAACCTTAATAGGTACACTTTATTACTACAGTAGTGGAGACTTTTGTGGGTGTTATCCCCACCCCAGTTTTATCTATTTGGGTTTCTGGGTTACCAAGTTATTGTGTTATGTGTTACTTATTTCATGGTGTGGATGCTATCTAAGATTAATATAGATTCATTTATGCATGAATGTGTTATTATTTTGTTTTAAGTGTTTATATTTAAAGATCTGATTCACCCCCCTCTCAGTATCTTGCTTTCCCATTATTGTATTTCCAACAATTGGTATCAGAGCTAGAGTTCTCTAAAAGGTTATAATCAGCTTGAGAAATTAGATCTTGAAATGGAGATCTATAAGATGGGTAAAGTCATTGAGAATCAAAAGATTGATGTTCAACTAGAACTACAATAGCTTGAGTCTGCAAGAGAAGAATTAAAGAAGTCCTTGGCTACAAGGAAAGATCTGGCCAAGTAGATGAATGACACTCATTATCAGGAAGAGGACACTACAAATCTATTTCACAATGGATATTCTACTAAGAGCAATGTAGCAATAGCAGATCTACTGAAAAAGAACAGTGCACTATGTGAAGAAGTCAAAAATTTGAAGAAAGAACAAGAAGCCCAATCAATAAGAATGTGTGAAGTTGTTGAACAAAAAAAGAAAGCCGGAGATGACAAGGCTATGGAAGAAGAAGATAAGAGAATTATAACTACCAGACTTGATGAAAGAACACATGATGTACAAACCATGACAGTTAATCAAGTGGACATGGAAATTCAACTACTACTTGTGAATCATGAGATCAGTAGGAAAGACTTGGAGATTGCTAATCTTAGATCTGAGAATAGTCAACTGAAATATGAATTGAGATCTAAGAAATAAATCAATAATAGAGTAAATGATCCAAGTGCAGCTATGAGCTACTTTGAACAAGTGGTGGAAGCATCAGGAAGACCTAAAGATTCTTCTGGATTAGGTCACACTGAACAACATACAACCACTAAAGATGGAGAATCATCTAAGACAGGTGAAAGAAATAATGCAAAGCTGAGAAAAAAGAAACCTATTTGTCACCACTATGGAAAACCAGGTCATACAACAAACATATGCCAAAGCAAGAATGGTAAGTCCAATCCTAAAACCAACTTTAATGGTTTTTTTTTTAACTGTAATAAGTTTGGACACCAAGCATGTGAATGTAAGGCAAAGGCAAGAAAAACACCTAGACTCAATGATAATTGCTATAATTGTCACAAATTTGGTCATAGAGAACAAGATTGCAGATCTAAAGGTAAAAAATAATGGACATCAAAGGTACAAGAGAAATCACCAAGAAAAGGCAATACTCACAATTGGGATTGCAACACATGGCATAGTTGTCATTACTATGGTGAGTATGGACATGTTCTATAAAATTGCATAAGGACACATTTCAGAGGTAAATCTAAAAGTTGGATGAATGGGAGCCTAGTTTGTCACAGTTGTCTAAAAATTGGACATACAAGGAAAGATTGCAAGACTAGAGTACCAGCTCCTATTGTTGAGAAAATAAGGGAATAGATGAACAAGACATGGGTTAAGAATTCTAAACCATGGAGTAGTGAAGCTAACGAAGCTGAGGTCACCCAATCCAATGGATCAGGTGATCACATCATCTCCAACTAAGAGAAAGAGGTATGTAAGGAACTGTATTTAAAAATTCTTATCTTACATAAGTTCCTAACATAAAATGTACAAAAAGTCCATATTTGCATATGTTAAGATGCACCAGGATATACTTGAAGACAAAATGCCGAGATGAGAAAATTGCACTATAGGTGCCAAGTATCTATCATGAACACTAACACTGAGTTTTGTTGGCCAAGTAAAAGTTTGTGAAGGCCGAGTGTAGTGAGCCGAGTGGGATGCAAGTTGTGTTAAGGCTGAGGACAGCTAGCTTGCACTAACTCAATGGTTAGAACATTCAATGCTTACCTACTCTTACCTTTTCAAAGCTTATAAAAGATGAACATTTGACACTTCATTTTTACCTTGCAATTTTACTATTTACGGAGTGATTGAAGCAATTTACAGAATTAACCTTAACAGAGCTAGGAATGAATATTTAATTAGTGTGCCATGGAAATCTTAAAGTGAATAGTGAATAGAGAATAGTGTGAAGAATCACTTTCTGAGGTATTCTATTTTCCATCCCTCAAACCCTAAATTTTAGAGTTATGGCTGCAAGTTCTTTCGCACCAGCCAAGAACATGGAGGCAAAACAAGAACAAATTCAGTTGATTCAGAGTGATGAATGTGAACCTCTCAACTTTCAAGCCATCCCTAAAAGTGTGATACAGATTGATTTGATAGGAGCCCTCTCATCGATTCCTCCCAAGGTACTTATGATTCATGATGTTTGATCCTGCTATGTGGTTAAAATTGGAGAAGTAGGAGATAATTAATTGAGGAAATCCTACAGTAAACTATGTGAAAATGGAGTTCTAAAGGAAGAATTCAAACATTTAGCCAAAAAAGGGTTAACTCATGCCCTAGATTTTCCCTAAGGTTTTAAAGATGAATGGATGAAAGTTATCCTTAGTCGAGTTCATGACATGAGCATGTGGCTAGATAATGGACCAGTCAAGATCACCAAGAGTATGATTCATCAAGTGACTGGATATCCTATAGTAAATGGAAAGTGGACCATGATGGATAAAAACAAAGAGGAAATTACATTAAACACTGGAGTAGTATGGAATAATAGAGGTATGACTATCTCTATAATTATTGATCTAGAACTTGATTTTGGAGTAAGGGTAATTGCACACAAGTTCTATCAGTCCAGCAGATTGGACAGTGCTCCCTGTACAACAGTTGATCAAGCATGGAAAATTGTGAAGAAGAATCACACATATGATCTTGCCGAGCTACAACAGACATAGTTAGCTGAGAACCTTGCATCAATCAGAAAGGCTAAGAGCTTGTCATGTAAGTTTGGTTCTTTACTAGTTTGTATATTCTTCTACATTCAGGATACATTTCCTACACTAGGAAATATTTTTTGGAAAAAGGATAGGCCCATTACAGTTCAGATCAGTGAATGTATAAAGAAACTAGGGAGCAATTTCAATAGCATTATGGGTAGCTATTTTGTATAATTCAAGAAGAGAATGAGATTAAGGACTAGGATTCCTAAGTCACTAGTGGAGAAACACTATGAGGAAATTTATTTTCTAGTTGACACAGATAACACTTATATCAAGGTAGTAACTCCTAGAATAACATGTTTGGAGCCATTTCCATATGAGATTAATGTTGATGATGCATTAGCCACCATCATTGCACTCATAGCCAAGGCAATTGACACTATTGCAGAGAGATTTGGAAACTATGATGAAGCTAAGGCTAAGATCTCTAGAAGTTTGAATGAAGGAACTATGGAGCGGAAAAGAAAGAAGATAGCAAAAAATCTGAAGAAAATGGTTGGCTTGGGTAATGATGAAGAACCTGAGGATGCGCCTCTAGGTCTATCCACTGGACAAGGTGAGGATATTTCTACTAAGGAGGAAGTCAGTGCATCAGAAGAAATTACACAGAAGGCTAAGGGAAAGAAGCCATCAATTGTTATTGTAACCAAGCCTAGCCAAGCAAAACCTAAGGTTACACCTTCTGTAACTAATTGTCCAAGGACAAGAGCATCTACTGTCACTTCCCCAGTAGATGTGCAAACAAAATTATATGGTAAGAGAAAAGTTGCAGAAAGTACTTTTGGTAAGGAAGAAAAGGTTGCTCCTAAGGCTAAGCCGAGTAAGCCAACAAAGAGACCAAGAAGGAAATTAAACTTGCAAACAGATAGTGATGAGGATAAGACATAAACTGATGAACCCTCAAACATACCTAACGCTCAATTCAAGAAACCAGCAAGCATTGATGAGGTATGTGATGCGTTAAGGAATTCAGCAGGGTTAGCAACAATTAAGTTCATCAAATATGACAAGTTGAAAATAGTAGATAGGCACAAAGTTTAGGAAGCACTCTTGGACATGATGAGCACCTTCAAATTGACTCCTACATAGATAGGAAATCATGTGCCTGATGAACTATATGATTTTTTTTCAAGCAAATGGGAATTTTCACTTGCCACTGAAAGACAGATCCGAGAAGCCAAAATAATTCCTGACTTAACCTCAAAACAACAAACCAAATTTATTAAGGAATACAAGAACAAGTTTGTTCCCAAACTTAGAGGATATGATGTTTTGAAGAATGACATAGAAGGTGTAGTATAGCAAAGCACAAGGATCTGGAAAGGGATTTTTGGACTGATTGTTCCAAAAGACAAGAAATCTAGTGAAGGGACATCTGAGCCAAAGGAACAAAAAGTTGAAGAAAAGACTACCCCTGAACCACGGATAGTCAAAGATCAAATTGCCACTGAACAGGACAACACCAAGGATGCATTAGATGCAACAAACTCTATTGATCTGACTATAGAAATTCCTTTGGATTATATAGTTGATGATCCAAGCAATTTGATTAATGCCTAGGAACAATAGATGCGAAGTGGAAAAGACACTGATTCACCTATTAAGGCAACTGATATAGAAGAAGGAAAGACCACAACATCTAAGGAAATAATTGAAGTTGTTAGTGATCAGAAAGGTGAAGGACAATAGCAAACAAGTGAACAAGAGGTAACTTCACAAGATCCACCTATTTTAGAGGTTGTGAAGATAGTTTTAGATAGTGGAGTTACAACAACAGATGTTGTTGATAAGCCTAAAGAAGAAGAGGCTACACAAGTGTTGGTTGAGTTACCACACTCTACATCATCCACTCCCACAGGTCCTAAAACTGGTGGTATGCTGAATCCATAGACTATATTGATAGAATTGAAGGAGGCATTGGATACATAAACTATCAAAGGGAAAGACATTATGATGCCGAGCATAAATTCTCCAGAAATGAAGAAGAAGAAGATCTTGAAGAAGTCATAGATTTTAGATGTAACACTAGATGAAGTTATTGTGATTCCATAATGGGTTCCCAATGAGTTATCTTTTGAGCAAATTGGAACTCTTCATGAGTTGCTTAAAAGGAAGAAAAGACAGGAAGAGATGAAGATAGAACAAAAGCAAAAGCAGGTATTGCATGACATCAAGGACATATTTACAAAAGCTTTTGACTTAGAGGATGAAATGCCTCAAGTTCCAATCATAGATCAACTCATCACCATTGTATAGAAAGTAACAGATGAGGACATAGACAGCAATGAGAAGCTTCTACAATGGTCCAGGAGAAGATTTGAGAGCAAAGTTCTAGAGAAGATCTCAAAAGAGATAGCAACAAAACAGGTTGAACTTTCTATTCTTGTAGAAACCTTAGAGAAAGCTATAGCCAATGTTTATTCTTTGTATAGGAAATTATGTGATGTTGAATTTTTCACAAAGGATAATTTACAGCTTGTTGAGAAGCTACAGTTAGTTTTGAGATCAACTGGTAATACTTTAGGTAAAGATACTACCTCCAGTTCTTCACATTTTAATAAGTTGATAAATTCACAAAGGAGAATAGCCAAGTTTATGGCTAAAGATGGTCACATAAGGGCCAAATTGTTAACTATTTAGAAAAGCTTATTTCCTCATTTGGAGGTAATATAGAAGGAACTTTCAAAAGATAAGGATTTATCACAGAGTTGTCATGCCCAAAACTAGGGCAAAACACACATACAAATTTTTTTTAATACACACGTGAAAACAACTAACAGGGATGTATTTGAGGTAATGTGTTATCACGATAAGAGTAGTCTTCAAATTTCAAGGTATATACATAAGTTGAATTAGGGGTACATCACCTACAGATGCAAATTAGAGCATCAACTAGTCATACGGGTTAGGTGAATGGCTGGGACTAGTTGGTTTAACTCTAGTTCCACGTTTTAATCTACGTATAATATCATGATGTTATTATGTTGTTAAGAGTCATACATTGAAATAGATTGTCCTAGTAATCACTTAGTTTCAAACCTTAGTTACAACTTATTCATTAAATTCTAGTCCCAATCTACATTCGACTATTAACCACTAGATTAAAATTCAATAATCAAAACCTAATCTAACCCTTATCCTCCTAACAACAATTAAACTCTACTATACAATTTTCCATAAAACTATAGTCCTTAAATTTCTTGATAAAATATTAAGTTGGTCTCAATTAGAAATTTACATTGACCTCTAACCTTTCAAAACGCATAGGCAACATACTTTAATCTATCAAAATTAACATCTATCTATAAATTTTCCTTTACATAAAGCTACATCCATTGATCAAAATTACACAATTAAATGAACTATATCTAAATTAATTTACATTACTAAATTTAACCAATGAGGAATTTACATCCTTAACATATATTCATTCTATATATTTTTCACACATACTAAGGTTACAAATCTAATATTTAAATAACACAATTTAAGTGAAAATACCTCTATTAGGTGGGACCACTTAATTTAAATAACATAAATGCAAAATTAAACCTATTCACAACTTAATCTATTTATATATAAAAAACCCTTTAAAAAAATATCCACAATGAAGAGAATATAACATCATTTAAATAACATGTGCAATGCCAAACTAAATTAATTATGTTATTAAATATGGTAATGATAATTAAATTACCTCTAACAACTATGCTTAAACCTACCTATCAACTAGCATACTATCACCTATCACATATCTCCTACCCTACATGACTAACTAGCAACCTATAAAAAGGTCACCTCATTTCCCAAGTGGGTGGGGAGAGAATGAAACCCAAATCCCTTCTTCCAAGGTGCAAATTGCATAGGGAAGGGAGTTCTTTTTCAAAGCTTACGCATGGTAAAGAAAAAGGTGGGGACCAGAGCAAGCACTTTCCCCAAGTGTAGAACCCAAGCAAGGCAATATCGCATGAAAAAGTGGTTATGTGGCATCAAGGTCAAATAGCATGCAAATTTCAAGGGTTAGGTGGGGCCTAAGGCACTATCCTAAGGTTTTTTAAACTATAATATAGTCACACTGTCCTAGGGGTGCATTAATCCCTAAGTTGACTCAGCCCAACCAATGGAAATGAATTAAT